>BMAC01000749.1:154593-187734 GCA_014905375.1 Phtheirospermum japonicum
CCAAAAAATATTACAAAAAATATAAATACAAACACTTAATTGAAGCACATTATAACATTACATAAAGCACCATAAACAACAAAAGCACTTAAAGTATAAATCAGAAGCACCACAAACATGTCATTGTTACATGCGCAATATCAAAGCATTGCAATTATATTCCAAAAAGCATTAATTCAAACACATTGTATAAAGCACAATGAAGCATAATTCGAAGCACCATAAACTAATATGAAAGCACTGAATAAACATCACAAAAAGCATTTCAACAAACGTATTACATAAAGTACAATAAAGCAAGATTCAAAGCACTTTATAGAGAAAAGCACTGACAATGCAGATTAGAAGCACCAAAGCACCGCAATACAGATAAAAAAACACTGTTTTGTTAAAAAAAACACTATTTCATTATGATATCAAATAATCCAATCCCAAAATCTTTTTCAGTGCTCAATGACATCAAAAAACAATGAAAGCACCTAATAAAAGGTCTACAAAGCAGTGTTCTATAGTTTTCTTATGTGCAAGCAGTTCGAACATGTCCAAAATGCACTATGAAGAAACAAAATACTTTTCTGAAATCAAATTTACCCCAGCGCATACACCGGTGCCCCTTTTTTGGGCCGAAAACAGAAAAGAAAAAATAATACTTTTCAAAATTTGATTTTACACCAGCGCATGCACCGGGTACCCCTTTTTTCAGCCCAAAACAGATAAAAAAAATATTGGAAACAAAATTAAGAGGAGCCACCGCGAAATCGAGTTCATGTAATTCAATTGGAATTATTTTCATCAAATTGAAATTTCAGTGTTGAATGATATTTTCAATTATATACTGATTTCTAGGGTTTATATAAGAAATCACCACCCATTCGGTTGAAATTGTACCTTTGAGGCCCGCCGTCGTCGTCCGCTGCAGACCTCTGCACCGCCGACCGTCGCTCTCCATCTGAAAACGTTGAACCTTTTCTCGAACAGCACAGTTCGAATTCTACACCGGGGTGTATTGCATGTACGAATGAGTTCTTTCTATGAGACCGACACATAAACCCAGTGATTTTTTTTTGAAAGAATATATGATACGGGATGCTTCGTATTAAACTTGCCTTCTGTAGTTCCAAATATCACGGGGCTACATAAGTGGTGGGATTTTTACATTATTTTCTTATGCCTGATTTGACCCTCCAGCTTAATAAAGCAACGTGAAATTTTAATTTTTTCCATTTTTAAAAACACAATTTCAATAAAATCTGGCATTCGGATTAAATTAATCAACGGTTCAGATTGGTCCCTAGGTTCACATATATTGACGGGTTCTCATTTAAACCCAACCCTATATATATATATATATATATATATATATATATATATATATATATATATATTATATATATATTATATTATATTATATATATATATATATAATCAAACAGTACTGGCTAATATGAGGCAAATTGTTTTGGATTCCCTCCAAAACTTCTTTCTTTCCCCAAAAGAAACTTTTTTGGCGCAAAGCCACTTTGTTGACTTTCAACTGCTTTTTTTTAAAAAAGTTTAAATACCCCATCCACAATTGTTGACTTTTCAACACGGGCTAAAACTGCATGCGTGTGATTTCTTGTGGATTAATAGGGGCACCAATTTCGAATTTCATGGCAATAAATTAGGATACCATTTATTATTATTTCCAATTTGTTACCAAATTTGTTTGATGATTTTAATTCAGATCCGTAATCTATTTGTATTTCTATCCTATGAAATCTCTAAATTACACATTTTTGAGCCATATTAATTAAAATCTTAACTGCGATGAAGATAATTTTAACTGGATGAGATTATCCAATAATGTTGAAGATTTTGCCTTGCAAATTATTTTTAATAGTAGAAAGACTTTGATATCCTATAAATGGATGGTATTAATTGAGTACTTTTTTAATTTGATTCAACAAAGACTTATGAAACTGCACATATTTTATATGGTAGATGGTTGGTATTAATTGAGTTTTTTTTATTGTTCGTAACTTTTTTTAATTTCAAATGTATTCAACAAAGATTCGTACTTTTTTTAATTTGAAATGTATTCAACAAAGACTTATGAACTGCACATAGAGTTAGATAATTTGAAATGTATTCAACAAAGATTCGTACTTTTTTTAATTTGAAATGTATTCAACAAAGACTTATGAACTACACATATTTATATGCTTCATGATTGTAGAGTTAGAAAAATATGGTTTATTATTTTGTAAAATATTCTTAATAAGTGTGTTTAAATCTAAAATATGATTTGTTTTTTTATATTTTTTTAGAATATCTATATATATATAATAACAGTACTGGCTATATGAGGCAATTTTTTTGTCTCCCGTCAAAACTTTTTTCTTTCCCCAAAAAGAAACTTTTTTGGCACAGCGCCACTTTTGTTGACTTTTAAACTGATCTCTTTTTAGACAGCACATAAATGTTGACTTTTCAACTTTATTTGTAATATTTGTTTTAAATATTCATTTCTATTCCCACGCGGTGTATTTGGATATTTTGATTCTTACCGATTTTCTCTCTTAATTTGTCATCATTTAATTAATTGATTTACCCAATAAAATCTGATTTTGCAACACATCAATTCAGTCAAACTAAAATCTCCTTAGCACGCCGAGTTTTTTCTCCCAGATCTTCTCTTCTTTCCCAAAATTCTTCTATTATTTTATCCTACTTTCATTTTCCCTTGCAAAACGAAGATAACAAAGTTGAGTGAAGTTTTTTGCACTCTCTCTATTGGGTTCATTATCCCAAATCTCAATCTCAATCTCAAACTTTCAATTTTCCCTTCCATTTTTATTCAACCATCGCGGCGGAGAAATGAACGGCAACGGGACAGGGCATCTTGACAGATGCGGGTTTCAAAAGGCTTAAAATCTCCAGGCTTGGATTTTGTTTGTGGCTAATGAGTAAGGCTAGAATTAGATCTGGGTTTGGGAAAAATATGGTCTTTGGCTCTGAATGTCTGGTTATGGAGCGGAAGCGGCGGCAACGATGGGTTTAGTCGAATTTTCTAAGGATTGGGTCAGGTCTAAGTTGACTCGGGACTTGGATTCAGGTGATTGGCCCTAAATTTTATGGTATAACGCAGAAGTGCTGCCTTAAATTCTATTAATTTTTTATTTCTTTACTGTATTCTGACTGTTATTTTCCTTAAAAACTAAATTTTCTTTATTATTAAAATCACAATTCAAGACCCTAATTTGTGTGTGTGTGTGTGTGTACACGCACTTATTAACTTATCTATTAATTTTTCTGAGTATGATTTTTGCTTATAGAAAAAGCTCTTGCTTAGTGGTTGAAAAAGATAATCAGGTAGATGATTTGGAAATTACACCAAAGATGGTGAGTGGTTTGTTGTTTGTGAGCTTTTTTCTCCTTCGTCCGTTGATATGGCTGGTGATACAATTATGGTGAGATGCTTTTTTGTCATGCAGTTTTAGTTCAAATGGAAATAGTAATGGTTTGGTGTTTAAAATTATTATTGACTATTGATTAGAATGGGTTCTTATCATAGAGTTACAAATGATGGTGAATCAACTAACTACACCCTCAAAGTTGCATTGGCATAGGTCACTACATCTGAATTGCAGGCACACTTGCAAATAATTTTATTTTAAGATTTAGTGTATTACGTCTAGATATATTATTGAGTTAACTGAAATCATTTTTTCTGGTGAATGTAATATAGGATTTGCTTTATAAACCCTATAATATATGATATTACATTTTTTTATGATTATTA
Source organism: Phtheirospermum japonicum (assembly GCA_014905375.1). Taxonomy (NCBI): domain Eukaryota; kingdom Viridiplantae; phylum Streptophyta; class Magnoliopsida; order Lamiales; family Orobanchaceae; genus Phtheirospermum; species Phtheirospermum japonicum. The sequence continues at coordinate 158,378 of BMAC01000749.1, forward strand.
TCAAATTTGGAAACTAACTTAATGTGGTTTGTTTTATCCATTAAAGTCAATGGTCTCTGAATACAGTGGGGTTTTGTCTTTAAATATGATGAGGTTCATAAATCTCTGCTGCCCCTTTATTGTGTTGAAAATCAGGAGGTTCCTTTTATTTGGCTAAAAAAAATAAAAATTCTCACAATGTTGAAATTATAGAAATTTGCCTAAATGTGGTGCATATATAGAAATCATCTCTTTTTCAGTGTTATTGTTTGTGCATGTGTTTTGAGGCGTGTGATGTTAGTGTGTTTTGTGGGATCTGGAAAAGTTGTGTTTTTGGTGATGCTGAATTTTTTGTTTTTTGTTTTGTGCTTTTGTTTTGTTAGTATTTTTTTTTTGTTGATGGTTTCTTATTTTTTTTATTTTTTTTATTGCCTCAGTCCACCAATGGGTTTAGCATGAAAAGACAGGTTGGTCTTTGGATCCATAAAATATTTTTGTTGATGGTTTCCTCTTCGTTAGCGCACTGCCTCAGGCCACTGACGGTGCTTCGATTTAAATCTAGCCAAATTCAATGTTAAATTTGTTCATTTTCATTTATATTTTTAATTAAAATCAAATAAATGAAGATATCATCTAATGGGAGTGGTATATGTGGTTTGAATGATTTGCAAACTTTTCTTTTAACTCTTTGTATTGGTTATCCGATAATAGTACCTTTTTTCTACTTTTTCTGCATAATTTTGTTTTAGGATGGATTTATGAACTAGGAAGTACTTTCCTAGGAATCAGATTTTAGTTTTTCTTTTCCTTACAAAAGTAAACCCTCAAGAGGGAGCTCGATTGCTATATATAGTATTTTCTTGCTTGGGAATTATGAAAGATTCTTGGTTGTATTTTAGTTTACAATATAATAATTTGTTTGGTCGGTTGATATGTTTAATCAGTATTATTGGGCTATGAATATAGTTGCTGAAGAATTATGATTTTTTATTTTTATTATTTATTTGATGGAGAATTTATTAAAATTTATTATTGTTATTATTTTGCATGAATTTATGTGTAACTTTTGATTCATTATCTTTTCTTTTTAACCGTGTTTTAATTTTATTGTTTTATTGGTGGCATCATAGACCAGTTTCCGCATTGGAGCTCCATTTTTTAGCAAAAATATTTTAATCTTTGTTGTTATTGTTCTCTGTTATGTCTTTTCACATTGTTATGTTTTACTTTCTTTTGGATTTGATTACAGTGATTGATTTTATTTATATTGAAGCAGGTTATGATGGCTATTTAGATGATGATGATTATAAAAAAGAACTTTATAAATATCTCGGTAAGTTGTAGAGTTATTTAAAAAAAATCTATGTACTTCCTTGTGCTCTGCATCAATTATGGTTTCTAGGATTATAACTACAACTTAAGTGTGTGAGTTTGGATCTTGAAATTTAATTTCAAGTACGATTACATTGATGGATTCAAATCCAATCTCAAAAATTCTATGGCTATCTGAATATTGTTGTACTATTGACGACATGTGAATTTCTCACTCTTTTATCTTCTTAAATTTGTGTTTAGATTGACCATTTAAAATATATATTTTTGTATATGAGACTTTTGTCAGTAATGTATTTTGTGTTTTGGAGTAGGTTTGATTCTGATTTTTCACCTTTTTAATTTGTATTTAGATTGTTGTATATTTTTAAATTTTTTATGTAATAGTTATTTTTGCATGATTCTTTCTATTATTATTATTATATTATTTTGGGGATTGTAAGTGTTCTGATGTTAATTTTTTGCTTTTTTTTATGTAATAAGATTCTTGGATAGATAAGAGAACGGGCGATGGAGATAACTAGAATTGATGATCGGCGGTATTGGAATTACATTCCAAAATGAATCTAGGTGAGTTTATGTGTGTGAGTTTCCCAACTTATTTTTATCTTTTAATGATATTTTTTGTTTGTTTTTTTGTTGATGGTTTATTATTATTATTATTATTATTATTATTATTATTATTATTATTATTATTATTATTATTATTATTATTTTTGTTGTTGTCTCAGGCCACCGATTGGTTTAGCATGAAAAGACAGGTTGGTCCTTGGATCCATAAAATATTTTTGTTGATGGTTTCCTCTTCGTTAGCGCACTGCCTTAGGCCACTGACGGTGCTTCGATCTAAATCTAGCCAAATTCAATGTTAAATTTGTTCATTTTCATTTATATTTTTAATTAAAATCAAATAAATGAATATATCATCTCTTTTATCCTATCAATATCCTGTTAGTGATTGCATATTATTTAAAATCTTGAATTGTGTAGCTATTGGAATCTTGTTTTAGTAATAACAATTTTGTTTTGTTTTGTTATTAAAATTCCCAATACTAATTGATTGAATCCCACCCATATTTTCTTTTTGTTTTTCTTTTGAAGATTTTAGTCGGTCGATAGCATCATCTTCACCAGAGGCAAGGGCGGAGGGACTTATATCGTCACCCGGGCTGTAGCCGGGTGGCCCCCAAGAAATTAAAGTAAAATTTAATTATTTATGGTTGAACTTTAAATTACCTACATCCATTAGTCAGGTAAGTTTTTTATTTTTGTTTTTTAATTAATAAAGGAGCCCAGCCCAAGCCCATTAGCATTTATCAAAACTGAGCCCATGACAAAAATCCTAATTAGTTTCTTAACGTTGGCTTGGCTGTAGACTTAGACTTAATACTAAATTGAAAATAAGAACATGAGATAAAGAGAGCAGCAAAACGCCGCAGATAAAAAAAAAATTGAAGAAAGAGGCCGACATCTCAAAGCAAACAAAGATAATCCAATTTTGATTTCAACTTTCTATCTTGTTTCAGAAGCTCCATAATCAATAGGTAAGCTTTCAAAATTCATATATTCAACATTCAATATTTTAACCCTAAATTTTGAATTCTAATTCCTTAATTGTAATTTAACAATTTGAATTGCATTTTCTTTCTAGGCTTCAATCCCATCTAATTTTAATTCCTCAATTGTGATTTTTTGTAAATTTATTAGCTAAGTATTATTACCATATTACAAAGAATTTTAATTTTCATTGAAATTTCTAAGTATTATTATTTTTAATCCTAACTTTGATTGAATGTTAAATTATTGATATTTTCTTAAAACAGGTATTCATGTCAAATCAAAAGAGAAAGAAGGGAAATATCCTTTCATTCTTTGATCCAATAGTCGATAATCCTTCATCATCCGAGAGAGCCGAAACTAATCCGTCCATTCCTAATGAGGAGCCTGAACCTCCATCTAAATCTCAAAGACTTGAGTGTAATGAAACTTCTCTTGAACGGGATCCTGCATTGCGTATTCCAATGTGGCGACATCCTATTAATCAGCGTGGTGATATTATATGAGCTTATATCAATATGGGGCCATCTCAGCCTAAATTAAAGAGTTACCCATTGTCTGATTCTGATAAGCAAAAACGTGCATTTTGTTATCGATGGTTTGAGACATTTAAATGGTTGGAGTGCTCTCAATCGAAGGATGCAGTGTTTTGTTTTCCGTGCTATCTGTTTGAGTTAAATGAAGCACAACATTGTCACTTTACAGTTGGAGGGTTCAGAAATTGGAAATACATTAACAATCAAATCAATTGTCCCTTTTTGACTCATATGGGAAATTCTAACTCAAGGCACAGTACTGCAAAAGCTATTGGTGATTTGATGAATGTAACTCAACATATAGATAAAGTTATGAATCAAGAGTCTTCTGAACAGGTTCGAAAGAATCGATTAAGACTTACAGCAACAATTGAGAGCGTTCGCTGGCTTAGTTTGCAAGAATGTGGATTGAGAGGTCATGATGAATCTCTAGAATCCCAAAATCGTGGTAATTTCATTGAGATGCTTAAAATCTTGGGAAAATGGAATTCTAATATTGGTGATGTTATCATAGATAAAGCTCCGGGAAATGCAAAGTATACCTCACCAGAAGTTCAAAAGGAAATCTTGCATATTATTGGTAACAGAATTAGAAATAAAATTCGTAATGAAGTTGGAGATTCTAAGTTTTGTATTTTGGTGGATGAAGCGAAAGATGTATCTAAAAAAGAAAATATGGCTATAATTTTGAGATTTGTTGACGCCCATGGTGTTTTGCGGGAGCATTTTTTTCAAATTGTACATGTTCATGACACCACTGCTGCAACACTTAAGAAAGGAATATGTGGAGTTCTTGGTAGATATAATTTAGATATTAAGAATATGCGAGGTCAAGGGTATGATGGTTCTAGCAACATGTGTGGTTCTTTTAATGGTTTGCAAGCTTTATTTCTTAAGGATTGCCCCTATGCATATTACATGCATTGTTTTGCTCATCGTCTTCAACTTGCGTTAGTTGCAGCGGCTGAAAAAGAAATCTCTGTATAGCTTTTTTTCAAATATGATAACTATTGTCAATCTCATTACATCTTCTTGCAAACGTAATGCCGAGTTAAAATCTTTTCAAGTTGATGAAATAGCAAATTCTATTGCTATTGGTGAACGCGAGACTGGTCGAGGAGCTAACCAGATTGGTACATTACATCGAGCCGGAACTACTTGTTGGAGCTCCCATTTTGAGTCTATTTGTAGCTTAATAGATATGCATGATGCAACTATCAACGTGCTTGAAAGCATTATCATTGATGGTTCTTCTACTTCGATGCGTGGGGAAGCTGGTGGTTCCTTAACAGTGATGAAGTCTTTTGATTTCGTTTTTATTTTGCATTTGATGCATAAAATTTTGGGGATCACAAATATTCTTTGTCATGCCTTGCAACAAAAGTCTCTCGATATCATAAATGCAATGGATTTAGTCTCGACGACAAAAACACTTCTCCTAACACTGAGAAATGAAGGTTTTAATATTCTTCTTTCATATGTCGAATCATTTTGCATGAGATTAGATGTTGATATACCAGATATGACAGCTCCTTATAAGCATTATAGTCGTTCATGCCGTCAAAAGAATAACATCACTGTTGAGCATCATTTTCATTATGATATATTTAATTCTGCTATAGATTATCAGTTGGAAGAGTTAAACTCTAGGTTCAATGATGAGACAGTAGAACTTCTTATGCTCAGCACTGCTTTGGACCCGAAAGATAATTTTAAATTTTTCGATGTAGCCAAAATTTGTACTCTTGCAGAGAAGTATTATCCTGAAGATTTCACTGAACAGGAAATACATCATTTGAGGTGTCAGCTTCAACATTATGAGCTCGATGTAGTTTGTCATGAGAATTTTAAAAAAATGTCCACCATCTCATAATTGTGTCGAGGTTTATTTGAAACAAGAAAGGTGCAGTGCTACAGTTTGATTGACAGATTGATCCGTCTAGTTCTAACTTTGCCGGTTTCCACGGCAACTACTGAACGTGCATTTTTGGCTATGAAGCATGTGAAAACAGTTCTTCGTAATAAAATGGGAGATGATTTTCTGGCAGATTCCCTAATTATCTATATTCAGAGAGAGCTTGATTCAAGTATCGACTCAAGTTCTATAATTGACGAATATTATACTTTGAAGAATCGTAGATCACAACTTAAATGATATTAGTATGTCTATATGAATTATTTTTGCATATTTTATTTTAAAAATATTTAATTTGATAATTAACATTGAATGATGGGTTTTGAAAATATTGGTGTATTTAAACTTCATTAAATTCTTGCAGGATGGTGGAGATTTTTGTTAGTTTATCCATGTTTTTGGATGCCTCTCTTCTAGTTTCAATGCCTCACAATTATTTTTTTAGTGGACTTTGCATTGGTATCAAGTGAACTTGTAAGTGTTTGTTTTGGGATTCATTATCTTACTTGATCATCTCTCTCTTTTTTATTTTTGAGCAAAAACTGTCAAGTTTATTTATTTTGATTAATACAAAATCCCCCGTTCCTTTTTCTTATTGTGATTGTGTAAGATAAGGGTAAAGCTCTATTAGTGTGTATTTTATTCCATATTATTTTATTTCTGTTAACAATACTTTAGCTCGGGTAGATTTAAAATCCTGGCTCCGCCACTGACCAGAGGGATCAATGGGTCTGAGAAATTCCTTCTTTATGGCGGTCTCATAACACTGGGAAGATTACCTGGTACATTTTCAATCGGGATTTTGTATGTTAATTTTGAAAGTTATTTTTTTATTTTTAAATTTTACAGAATTATTTTCATTTATCTTTTTTTTAATAATTTTGTTTTAAATATTATCTGGTAAATTTTTGATCTTTTTTTTAAGGAACTAGCATAATGATGGCATATGTGTATATTATTTGTAAATGCCACTTAAGAATTGTATATGATTGAAGGGTCAAAAGCAAACGAATCTGTGATTTGAGTCTTCTAAGATACAAACTTGCTTTCAGTTTTATTGTTAACCTTATTCTGTCAGTTTGTAGTATTAATGTTTTATTGGGATACTTGGTTTTGACAGACATAGAATTGTGCTGTCCTCAGATAGTCTTTATTAATTTTATTTTATTTCTTTGGTAATTTTATTGTTTCTTGGGTTTCGGAGGAAATTGGGTTGGAAAATGTCCTGAAGAACTGATGAGTATTTATGATAAGAGGCTTGGCGGTGATTGTTTTATCAATTTTTAGTTCGCCTAGACAAATAGCCATGGTGATGCTAAGTGACAAGGTTATAAAAGTTTTGATTCTTTCCTTTTAATCTCTTTAAATTATAAGTGAATTCAATACATACGGAAATATTTGAGGATGCCTCTCTCCTGTATTTGTTTTGATTCTTTTCTTTTAATCCTGTATTTGTTGCACTTTGTCATGAGGATGCCTCTCTCTTGTATTTGTTTGATTCTTTCCTTTTAATCCTGTATTTGTTGCACTTTGTCATTTGCAGAATTACAGTGGATAGTGTATGCGTTTGCCAGATTCCAGTTCATTGTAGTACACCATCAACTAATCATCCTCCATTTGAGGTGGCACTAGAAATAATATATGAATGGTAATTGTGGTGAAGTTAGTTTCGTGAATTAAATGCAAAACCCATATTTATATATTTATTTATTGAGAGATCCAGAAATCTTTTTAGTTTTGTTTCTTTTTGTCAGGAAAACTAATTTGTGTTTTCAATTTTGTCATTTAATTCGGGTGTTTCTGTGTTTAACCTGTGTAACATCCTAAAATTTAAAAGGGATTTATGAGAAACTTTTTTTTTACTGCGGAATAAATAATAAAATTACAAATAATGATACCCAAAACCAATGACTCATCAATAGTTCTCAAATAAAATCCAAGTATTTAAAACGATCTTAAATGCGGAAGTTTCTAAGAAATAGAGATTTGTTGTCTCAACGTTTCAACTTCAAAGAAACTCAAATCTAAAATAAACGGAACAAGTCTTAAATAAATAATATTAGAACTCAATTTATTATCCGCCAACCACATGCTCCACTCCGAGTTCGCCAAACCTGAAAAATATTAAATATAAAAAGGGATGAGCTTTCAACTCGCTCAATAGGGAGTACAGTTCATAATAGTTGCATAATATCATAGTTCTGAACAATCATATCTCTGTTGTGTACTAAATTACTCATTTGTACAGTTCATAATAATTGCATAATATCATAGTTATGGACAATCATATCTCTGTTGTGTAATAAATTACTCCTATGTTGTACAATAAATTGTACCTCTGTTGTGCATTGCTGCACCTCTATCTCTGGGTCATGCGACAATTTTTAAAAACTCTGTGGGTCGCATGACTATGTGCACATAATTTGTGACGAAAATCGCCACCTCTGGGTTATACAATGATCAACATAGGCTAAAATAATACGTATTTAAATATGAACTGTAAATAGAAAGGTTTTAGTTATCCCTACCTCGTTTATGCAGAAAAATAACTTGACTTGAATGCAACACGTAAAATGTTCCTAGTCCTCACTATCCTCGTTTCCTAAACGATAGGATAATTGAATTTTTAGAAAATAATTTTAAAATAAAGTAAAATGAAATAAATGGAGGTAAGCTTGCTTGGACAATTACTTGGCTCATTAAGGAAATTCTACAACCAAGCCCAAACTCCTTACTTGCAGGCCCAAGCCCAAGACTAATTCCTTTAAAAACCAACACATTAAACACACACCCACACGTCTGCACCTCCACAAACACACACAACATCACCCTCTTTTCTCCACTTTTTGCCTTTTCACAAACCATTTCTTCAAAAGGTTACCCAGACACACTCACACACGGCTTTCTCTCTGTTCTTCAAGACACGCCCACAGCACACATCCTCAACAAAAAGAATCCAACAACAACACCAAAAATATAAACACCGATCCACACTTTGAAAATTCAGACCCAAAATTTTGAAAATATGATGCGGATCAAAATGTCCATATGTGATATTATTGGATATATGTGGTTATTTATGAAAGGCGACCTCATTTCCTGGAGAGGGTGTTCCTCTGGGGGGTGAGCGAGCTAGGTGATTTCTTTGAGAAAGTGGGCGAGCTCGTTTATAGTGTAGTGACATGTAGTATGAGGACGTGTTCTCATATAAGGTCGCGACCTCTTATGTTTTGTGAAGTGTCTGAGCTCGGTTATGGGCTTTGTGAATGTCAAGCATGTGGGCTTAATGCGAGTAATTTATGATGTCTTGATGGGCTGTGTGGAAAGAATAATAGGGCCGAGCCTATTCTGGTAATTTAATGAGAAGTTTATTATTTATGGRAATTTACTATGTGGGARGAATCCTAATATTGAGTCGGTGGTAGAGTTATGGTATTTATGGAAATGTGATGGAAGAAGTTAACCCTAGGCGGAAGGATACTTCTTATCTCTATAAAAGGAGGTGTACACTTCTCATTATTTATCTGATCATATTATTATCGTATCTTAATTGCATCTTATATTATTCGAGAGAAGGATTGAGTGTTTTGAACTTGCTTTTGACTTAAGTATCGGAGGGCCTAACGGGCTCAAAATCCGACCCGTTCAAGGCGCTGTTTTGCAGGACCAGCAAGGTCGGAGGTTCGTTGAAGGCTTGGTAGGTCACTGTAACGTATTCAGAAGATATTTCAGGTCACTAATCTCTATCTTGAGGTTAGTACCCCATATATTTGGTTACCTAACTTTTTGGATTTATCGAATTGGCGCCATCTGTGGGAAAGAGGGACATTGAGTCCTTGAGCGAAAGGCGTGAGAAATCTTGTAAACCATACATGAAGGATAACATAATACCTAGAACCTTGTACTACGGTTCTGAGTCAGACAAGCAAAACAAGAAGACCCAGATGGCGGGCATCGTTAAAGGAGACAAGCGAACATCTTCACAGGCGAATCCGGTAATCCAGGGCCTGGATACTACACCACCCCCTTCCCCAAAATGGCAGGACAGAAAGGAACCAGTGGAAGTTTTGAAGACACCGGAGGTGGTAGCACAAAAAGCAATCCACTTCGGAACAGAGGAGTGGAAGAACATACCCAAGAATAAACCTTGTCAGGTTGATAAGGGGTTCTTAGAAGGGCTTATGTATTTTACGCCTTGGGAGAGGCAGGAAGAATTGCGTAGATATCTGACAGGCAAGCCGGATACTTGGAAAGAGAGGAGGGACGAACTTAATAGCGAGAAGGAGAAAAAGTCGATAACCAGAAAGGCGAAACAAAATGAAAGATCTCCAACCAGGAGAGCTTCTCACAGAAAGAAGGAACAAAGTAAATGTAAGCACGAGGACACATCTAGCTCTACCGCGTATATAAATCACAAGCATAAAGGAAAGGGAGTAAAGTGAGACGAGGGCATCACAGGCGACAAGGTCGCCGACATGACAAACACACCAGTGAAAGCGAAACCCAGACCTCAGAAACGGACAGAGAATCTCGGGATATAACCCGTAAGAGTTGTGGCAGGAACAATGAAGGAAGGGACGAAAATGAGGTGGGGCTAGGGAGTAAGGCTTTTAGAGATTTGCAGGAAGCTATGCGAAACTACATAAGCGAGTAGATGGAGAAACATTGGATGGAGAGGAGGGGCACCCCTTTTCAGAGGATATATTGCAGGCTACAATACCTAAGGGGTATAAGGACTTGGAGTTTCAGTATCGGGGAATGAAGGATCCAACGAAACACTTGCAGCTCTTCGAGAATGCAAGGATGTTGCGTAATTACACGGACGCTGTGGCGTGTCGGGATTTTGTATCCACCTTGAGAGGAATTGCACAAAATTGGTTCTACCAGCTCCCACGAGGAAAAATTACTAGTTATCAGGTGTTGCGGGCTGCATTTTTGAAGCAGTTTTCTAGTGTGAGGCAAAGTGTGAAGACAGCACAGTCGCTTTTTACCATGGTGCAGCGACCTAATGAGATGCTCAAACAATATATCAACAGATTTACAAGTGCTACTTTGGAGGTACCCACAGATACTGATGAGATGAAGGCTGGAGATTTACACCAGGGATTGAGGAGAGAAGACTTACGCAAGTCTCTGGTCAAAAAAGAGGCACAAACTTATGATGAGGTTTTGGCAAGATGCCATAAGTATGTACAGGTGGACGAGGCTAAAAATGAACATCGGGCGCGTTTTGGCAGAGAGGTCGCTGATACGGGAGATGGTATGTCCAGGAGAGAATCAAGAAGAGAACCAAGAAGAATAGTGCGCGGGCTCTTGAGCCCGAGCTCTGTGATTAACAAAAGGTCAGATGAGAACATGCGAAATTGGGAGAACACACAAAATTGGATAGAGGAGGATTTCACACCATTGATTCATCCGCGAGCTAAGGTGTTTACTATTATGGAACGTTCGGTGCCCAACGCTATAAAGTGGCTAGAAGATCGCACGCCGATTCCTACTCATCCTAAGACTAAATTCTTTTGCATGTTTCACAATAATTATGGACATTCCACCGAAGGTTGCAGGCACCTTAATGAAGATATAGAAAGACTTATAAGAGCGGGACATCTGAAGGAGGTAATTTATAAGGAAAAGGAACCGAAGGGGCCGGGGCGACCACTACCCCCGCCACCAAGAGATCCACCCCAGGATCAGCTCGCAAGGCAACTACAACAAGGGAATCAGGGATGTAATGGTCCACGAATGAACAAGGGAAGGATAAACATGATCTCGGGTGGACCGAAAGATGGTGATTCTAATAGCGCGCGGAAAAAACATGTTCAGTCATCTCGCCCAAGAACATGGGAAGTCGCTAATGTCAGCGACAATCTCAAATGGTGGGTCCAGTCATCTCTTTTGGTCCTAGTGATCGGCGCGGACTACAGGAAGATCATAATGATGCATTCGTAATCAAGGCTGAGATTGCTGGATACAAAGTCGGCAGAATCTTTGTGGATAACGGGAGCTCAGTAAATATTATATACACAAATTGTCTTGAGCAGATGGAATTGGATAAAGAAGTGCGATCTGTAAATACGCCCATATACGCTTTCAATGGAGCGCAGGTGAATACCGAGGGTGAGCTGACGCTGACTGTGGGATTGGGAAAGGAGGAGTCGCGAGTGGAGAAAAGTTTAAAGTTTCTGATAATCCAAGGGAGGTTAGCCTATAACGCTATATTAGGACGACTTGCCCTCAATGCCTTTCGAGCGGTGACGTCGACTTATTACATGAGCATTAAGTACCCAGTAGGTAACAAAGTTGGGGAAGTCATCGTAGAACAGCAGGTCGCGAGATCCTGCTATCAGATAGCGGTCAGAAGAGGCTTGGCAGAGAATAAGCGCGAGAGGGGTGATGAACAGCCGCAGGGAGTGCTCAATGCAAAGAAGATGAAGGAACAGGAGAACTCTGTCCAACCAAACGAAGAACTGATGGAAATTTCATTGGAGGAAGGTCACCCAGAGTATACTACAAGGGTGGGAACTTTAATACCTAAGAAGTTGAAGGCCGAGCTGATAGAATTACTAAGAGAATTTAGGGATATATTTGCGTTTGGTAATGGAGAGTTAACAGGGGTATCCCCAGAGGTCGCGCAACATCATTTAAATGCAGATTCGGAGGCGAGGTCAGTGAAGCAGAAAAGAAGATATTTTGGGCCAGAGCTGGATAAGGTGATTGAAGAAGAAGTGCAGAAGTTATTAAAGGCTGGTCACATAAGAGAAATTCAATTCCCTGAGTATTTATCTAACGTTGTGATGGTGCCAAAGCCGGCACAAAAGTGGAGGATGTGTATAGACTTTCGTGATCTAAATAGAGCTTGTCCAAAGGGTCATTATCCTTTGCCACGGATTGATCAATTAGTAGATTCTACCTCAGGGTGCGAGCTGTTGAGTATGATGGATGCTTCACAGGGGTATCACCAAATACCTCTTGCAATAGAAGATCAGCCCAAAGTGAGTTTTGTCACGTCTACGGGAACCTATTGTTTTGTGTCCATGCCCTTCGGCTTGAAGAATGATGGTGCGACCTATCAGAGGTTGGTGGACCGGATGTTTAAATATTTGTTGGGGTCCAGCATGGAAGTCTACATTGATGATATGCTGGTTAAAAGTAAGAAAGCAGGGTCTCATGTGGAGGATTTAGAAAAGACGTTTGTTATATTAAGACAGTACGGGATGAAGCTTAATCCGAAGAAATGTGCGTTCGGTGTGCGGTTTGGGAAGTTCTTGGGTTATATGGTGACAGAGCGGGGAATTGAAGTTAACCCAGAGAAGGTGCGAGCTATTTTGGAGATGCCACACCCTCGTACGGTGCGTGATGTTCAGGTGCTCACAGGTCGGATCGCAGGGCTAAGTCGTTTCATTTCCAGGTCGGCAGAATGAGGCGTCCCCTTTTTTAGGGCACTTCGCAAAGGATCCTAATTTGAGTGGACTAAGGAAGCTACAGATGCATTCGAAGAATTAAAGAAGTACTTAGCCGAGATACCACTACTGACTACGCCAATGCCTGGAGAAGATTTGTTCTTATACATATCGGTGGGAGAGGTCGCAGTAAGTTCAGTGTTAATCAGGGAGGAGGCAAGCACGCAGAAGCCTATTTAATATATTAGCAGAATGTTACAGGGAGCTGAGTTGAACTATTCTGAATTGGAGAAAGGTGGCTTCGCATTGATTTGTACAACAAGAAAATTGAGGCCTTATTTTCTAAGTCATAAGGTGAGGGTACGGACAAACTTAGATCTTAAACAGGTTTTGAGTAATCCAAATGTGTCCGGACGACTGGTGAAGTGGGCGGTAGAGTTGAGCGAGTACGATGTGGTTTATGAGACAAGAGTAGCCATCAAGGCGCAGGTGTTAGCTGATTTTTTGCAGGAGATGGTGCGACCAGCTGGGACGAGTGAGGAATTAAAAGCATGGACGTTGTATACCGATGTTTCGACTATGGTATCGGGAGCAGGATTGGGTATTATGTTAACCAGTCCAGAAGGGGAGAATTTGGAGTTCGCAATTAAGTTGGGATACAAGGCATCCAATAATGAGGCCGAGTACGAAGCTGTGTTGCAGGATATCAAGATGGCACACGACCTGGGCGCACAAAGTTCATGGTCATACACGGATTCTCAGTTGATAGCCTGTCAGATCGGTGGTTCCTTTGAAGCTAAAGAAGAACGGATGGCAATATATTTGAGTAAGTTAAGGGAAGAGGCAGCATATTTTGAGGAGTTTAAACTGGAGCACTTACCGCGAGCTGAGAACGTTCGGGCGGATCAGCTCGCTCCGATAGCAGGAGCATTGGGGACTTGTGATACTTGGAGAGTCACACTAATGGAGTTGAGCCATAGTAGTATAGAGAAGGGAAAATAATTTATGGAGATCGAAGAAAAAGACGACTGGCGTACACCTATATGGGGTGTTCTTGTCAAAGCAAGGGAAGGCGCAGAGGGATTGACAACAAAGGAGTCCAGAACAGCAGCTCGCTTTTGTGTGATACATGAAGAACTGTACAAAAGGTCACGCTTTGGACCTTTTTTGAAGTGTTTAGCTAAAGAACATGGAATGGAAGTGTTAAAAGAAATACATGAGGGGTATTGTGGCGATCATGCGAAGGGAAAGGCGTTAGTAGGTATAACGCTGCGAGCTGGTTTCTTTTGGCCAGGGATGAAAGCTATGGCTAGCGAGCTGGTTCGAACGTGTAAGAAGTGTCAAATGCATGCTCCGGTTAGTCACATACCGGCTGAGGAGATGATGGTTATGAGTTCGCCGTGCCCATTCGCGCAGTGGGGAATTGATATTGTGGGTCCTTTTTCAAAGACCCCAAGCAACAAAGAGTACTTAGTGGTGGCAATCGATTACTTTACGAAGTGGGTGGAGGCCGACGCGGTTACAGGAACAAGCGAGCAACATATGATGGATTTTATTTTTAATAACATATTTTGCAGGTTTGGAGTACCACGAGTACTAGTGTCAGATAATGGGACCCATTTCAGTGGAAGAAAGATAAGGAAGTGGTGCAAGGAGATGGAAATGAAGCAGCGGTTTGCTTCTGTGGCACATCCCCAAGCTAACGGGCAAGTGGAAGTCACTAACCGTATAATTGTGCAGGGCCTTAAGTTGCGGTTGGAAAAGACAGGAGGGCTTTGGGAAGAGGAGCTCGCATCAGTTTTATAGGCCTATCGAACAAATCCCCGAACCTCCACTGGGGAGTCGCCGTTTAGTTTGGTATATGGGATGGATGCGGTTATTCCAGCTGAGATAGTGGGAGGTTCGCAGCGACTGGCAACGTTCAATGTAGAAGAAAATGAGAGATTAGCGCGAGGAGCAATTGAGACCATTGATGAAATACGAGATAGAGCTGTAGCTCGGGCGGAGTGTTATAAGCAGAGGATACAGACGGCTTTCAATAAACGGGTTAAGCATCGTTGTTTTTAGGTGGACGACCTGGTATGGAGGCGAGCTGATGCATTGCGGATGACTAGGAAGCTGGAGCCTAACTGGGTTGGACCCTTCAAGATAATGAAAGTGTTGCGAGGAGGTGCATATATACTTGAGGATGATGCTGGAAAAGTCTTGCCCAGAAGTTGGAACGTATGCCACTTGAAGAAATACTATGCTTAAAGGATAGCGCGGGGTGGAGGGAAAAGCTATCTCTGGACCGGAGTGTGCTTCTCCCGCGCACGGGTTAATTGTGTAAGAAAGTGCATCTTGCGAGTTGTTTAATTTTGGTGGCGGGAAAAGCTATCTCCGGACCGGAGTGTGCTTCTCCCGTGCACGGGTTAATGGTGATAAGAAAGTGCATCTTGCGAGTTGTTTAGTTTTGGTGGCATGAAAAGCTATCTTCGGACCGGAGTGTGCTTCTCCCGCGCTCGGGTTAATGGTGATAAGAAAGTGCGTCTTGCGAGTTGTTTAGTTTTGGTGATGGGAAAAGCTATCTCCGGACCGGAGTGTGCTTCTCCCGCGCACGAGTTGATTGTGATGAGAAAGTACGTCATGCGAGCTGTTTGGTTTTTATGGCAGGAGAAGATATCTCTGGACCGGAGTGTGCTTCTCCCATGCACGAGTTGGTTGTGATATTGTAATACTTTATGCGAGTTTGTGTTGTGATGTTGAGTAATATAATAAATGAAGTTTCTCGAGCCATTATGGTTGAGATGGTTGACTTACATGTTTCTGATTGAATGATTTTGAATATGTTTTATGCGAGCTACGTGCTCGACGTACATGTTTTAACTGAATAGTTGTTAATGTGTTTTGAATGATTGGGTTGTTGTGCAGTGTAATTTTATTGTCCTTACGATCGTGTGTTTTCTGGAGATGAGTTATGATTAGATGAGATCTCGCGCGACCTATATTAGTTGGTTGTGTTTGCAGTTTTGTATGAATTTTAAAGTGCAGGTTTGCAAATGCTTTGGAATTAAGTCATACATATATTGAATAAAATAAAGATATGTTTACAGGGATAATAGAGTGATTATACAGGTTTCTTAAATGGTTTTCTCAGAAACTGAAGTTAAAGGGTTTGTTGTGCTCGGTTCAGCAGCAGATGTGTCTTCCGGTGGCGCGTCTAGCTCAGTAAAAAGGTTAGCAGAAAGGATGGCTCGGCCTTGGCAGGATAACCACCATTTAGCAGTCACAGGCTGCTTCCATTCGCCTTTCCAAGTGCTGAAGGGGGTCATCTGGTCGAAGATGGCCTTCACTTCCGGGTCGTAGGTGACGTTCTTAGCCGCGAGCTGCTCCTTGACTATCGTTATGGTATTGCGAACCCATTCTCTGCTCCCCAAAGTCATTTTTCCAAGGTACAGTGTCGACTTCCTGAAGGATTTGATCAGCTCCTCTCGATATGAACTGATGAATTTTTGGCCTACCTTGCTCAATAAGAAGGTCCGACGACCCTCAATAATGCCCTGCTTGCGACCCTCGTTGGCGCCCTGCTCGCAAGCTGCCTGGATTTGTTCTTCTCTGGTCCGCACGACCTCAACAAGTTTATTAACCTGCTCTCGAAGTTTGTTGGCCATGCGAGTTGTCTCATTTTTCAGGCTGGCCACTTGACTTTTTAGGAGACCGTTCTCCTCCTCGCTTGCACTTAGAAGTTTGCGAGCTTCGTCCAGTTCACCCTGAGTCAGAGAAAGCTATTTTGTTTGCTGTTCAGTTTGGGCAGTTAGCTCTTCGCATGTTTTTTGCAATTCATTGTCTTCAGCGCGAGCTGCGAGTTGGACTGCCACCGTGGAGAATAAGGTGTGTAGCTGTTTGCAACAAATATAGGCAGAGTATAAGATTAATACTTGTGTTATTGGGTGTTTTGGGGTCAGAGTATGGTGGTAAGTATACCTGGGTCCGAGCACGTTCTTGGAGGAGTACTCTTATGGCAGCTGCATCCTCGCATTTGGCCAAATCCTTTTCTAAATTCAGCGAGCTGGATGTAGCGCCACCAAAGGTCTTGCGAAGTCGCCTTCGCTTTGGAGTGGGTGATTCAGGTCTCCTAGCAGAGGTTCGGATGGGTCGCTTCCCCTTGGAAGTCTTTTTGATTGGTTGGTTCTCAGCGAGCTCATCTTCGGCTTCGGGGTCCGTTTCCGCTCTGAATGCTTCATTTAGGATTTCGTCTACGTTGATCGAAGGTGGGGTGCCAAAGTGATCTCAGGTTGTAGCTCGGTCTGCGTCACAATTTCTACCGAGCTCGAGGAAACGCAAGCTTCGCAAAAGGCATCTGTGAACAAGAATGAAGTGTTAGTATGGAATATAATTGTTAAAAGATTAATGTAGCATTTGTAATGCAAGAGACCTACCGAACTCTGATCGAGTTAATGTAAGGTCCGAGTTGAGGGGGCGAGAGTCAATGCCCACATATCTGAAGATTTTGGACTTGCTGGTGAGCAGCACCACGTCAAATGGGTGCTTGCTCCACGCCGCGAGCTGATCGGAGTATTTCTTATATAGAATGGGAAAGTGCTTAAGGCTGGGAGGATTGGATTGTTTTGGGGTATGATCTAGTAGCTCGGTTATGAAAGGCCAGTCTTCAGTATTATGGATAAAAAAGAAATTCTTTTTCCACTCAGGGACTTTATTGGAGGGATTTACTAGAAAGCGGGCTTTACCGGTATGGGTAGCGAGGTAAAAAGAGTGGCTCTGATATTTTATTTGAAAACAAAAATGAAAAAAGCCGGGGTCGGGCTGAGTGTTGTAATATTTACATAGTATAATATAGCCCGCCAGATATTTCATGGAGTTGGGGGTTAATTGTAAAAGGGGGACTTTGTACAAAAGTGAGATGTGAATGTAAAATTGTTGTGGGGGGAACCTAAATCCCGCCCTTAGTAGCTCGTCAAACAGGGTTATGTGATTGGGTGATGGTCGCAAGGGGTCCAAATGAAGTATGTCAGGTAGGACCATCTGGGCTGTCTCAGGTAGATTGATTGTTCGTTGAAAGAACTCTAATACCTCTGGTTTAAAGAGTAGCCAATAATTGTCCTTTATCGATTTGGTCGAGGGGGTCGAGGGAGGTAGGTCGCTGGCCTCTAGAGAACGAGCTATGGTTACAGGATTTTCAAGAAAATGCTCGCAAGGAGGGGGAGCAGTGGTTTGACGTAAAGGAATGCCCTCTGGAATATTTGCTAAGGCTAAAGGGGTAGAAGAAGTGGTTTCTGGGAGGGTTTCACCCTTTGTTTCATCGCGGGGACTGGAGACGGTAGATGGGGGCTGAGTACGTCTCCTTTGAAGAATATAAGGGTTTTTGCTAAGGTTGGAGTCAGGTGTTAGAGTTGGGTTTTGGGAATTGGGATCGGAGGATGCTATATTCATCATAAATCCAAGCATACAAAGAAAGACAATATAACACAACAATTCAGCAAAGTGACAGATACAGTGTACATATGCGTTACTTGTGCAAATTAAAATCCATTAGTAGAAGGAGGATTGGAGACTTACCCATTTTTAGTATCCTGGAGGTTGGCGACAGGTTTTGAATTTATTGATGTTTTTTGGGAAATTTCGAGGAGTATGAGCTTTGTTGTAGAGCGAGTATGGCGATGTATTTCAGATGAAGAAGAAATGAGAGAGATGAAGGGTTTTTGTGTTTGGCGGCGGAAAGCTGATGGGACAAGTAGGAGCGGGAAAATAATTAGGGCTATCAGGAATGTTTTGGGCCATTTATCTCGGGCCCACTGGGTTTATTATACTCCGAGAAAATGAGGAAGTGACACGTGTTCGATATAGTGGCAGGTTGCATTTAATGAGGTTTAAAAGAGATGGGACGGATAGAGAAATGCGTACTTTGACTTTGGGGCTATTCATGATGGCGTTTTTGAAATTATTAAATCTGGGTGTTAATTCGGGTCGGAGAATAACAATTATATGTTGTAATAATTGGGGACTTGGACTGGGGACTCGCAGGTCGTTCCTTGTGGGATAATCATCCTACAATAATGAGTGAACTCAGCGAGTTGATATTATGGAGGTCGCAGGTATATTTGATACTTGTTAGTAAGTTGATTGGTGTTAAAGCTCGGTTAGTCGAGCTGTGTGATTCTGAGATGTGGTAAGGCATGGTTGTTTATGTGTATGTGTTTCACTGTTATCTTTAATGGTTGTGCTTGTTTGATTTTATTTTACATGTCCTATCTGATTTCGTACCTCAATCAGCTAGAACATGAGGGACTAGCTGATGCGGACCAAAATGTCCATACGTGATATTATTGGATATATGTGGTTATTTGTGAAAGGCGACCTCATTTCTTGGATAGGGTGTTCCTCTGGGGGGTGAGCGAGCTGGGTGGTTTCTTTGAGAAAGTGGGCGAGCTCATTTTATAGTGTAGCGACCTGTAGTATGAGGATGTGTTCTCATATAAGGTCGCGACCTCTTATGTTTTGTGAAGTGTCTGAGCTCGGTTATGGGCTTTGTGAATGTCAAGCATGTGGGCTTAATGCGAGTAATTTATGATGTCTTGATGGGCTGTGTGGAAAGAATAATAGGGCCGAGCCTATTCTGGTAATTTAATGAGAAGTTTATTATTTATGGGAATTTACTATGTGGGAAGAATCCTAATATTGAGTCGGTGGTAGAGTTATGGTATTTATGGAAATGTGATGGAAGAAGTTAACCCTAGGCGGAAGGATACTTCTTATCTCTATAAAAGGAGGTGTACACTTCTCATTATTTATCTGATCATATTATTATCGTATCATAATTGCATCTTATATTATTCGAGAGAAGGATTGAGTGTTTTGAACTTGCTTTTGACTTAAGCATCGGAGGACCTAACGGGCTCGAATCTGACCCGTTCAAGTTTGCAGGACCAGCAAGGTCGCTAGGAGGTTCGTTGAAGGCTTGGCAGGTCGCTGTAACGTATTCAGAAGATATTTCAAGTCGCTAATCTCTATCTTGAGGTTAGTAACCCGTATATTTGGCAACCCAACTTTTTGGATTTATCAAAATAAATTCCCCATTTTGGCATCTGGACTTGACGGGTTTTACTTAGTTCTTGTGTGACCGGTTATTTTCTATGATTCTCATTAGTTTCAAAACAAAACGAAAGGTGACCCTGTACGCCCAAGAAAATGGAGAAACTGACTTAATCAAGAAATATTGGATTCAGAGTGGTTACCTGCTTGAGGAAGATGACCACTCTGCGACTAAATGACGGCCCCTAAATTTTGTAATTGATGGGCGCTGATTTTTGTAAACGACGGACACTGTACTTTGTATTTCTAACTTTGTGTGTTGGGAGAAGAATTGTTTGTGTTTGGTTGCGGCCGATTGTGAAGTGATTAAAAGGGGTTTTGGGTTAATAACTTAGGAGTTCTAATCTTCCAGGATTGTGTTCACTTGCTGAAAAATCGTAACCGACAGGGGGACGTTGGGAGAGACATGAAATTCTGAGGCCTAATGCTATAATCTATCGTGTGTTCTCTTGTTGGGCCATTGTTGGGCCATTCATAAAATGAGCTCACCAATTTCAATTTAAAAGTAAAGCCCAAAAACTTAATTTGACATGAAATTCTATAGATTTTCAAATTTAATTCGAATATGCAACTCGTAAAACTTGAACTTAATCGCATATTATGAAATAAAAATGAATGATATGAACTCTCGACATAAATTAATATGCATGCAACTATGTTGTGGACCATCAAACTTTAATTGGAAAAACGGGATGTTACAACTTGAGTAGACCATAATGTAAGATTTATTGATTTTACCTTTTAAATTGGTAAATGAGTACATTCTTATAAGTTTTTAGGTCTATCACTTCATATTATTTCTGTTTATTTGTTTAGTATCTTAGTTATTATTATTTTCCCCCTTTTTCGCCAATTAAAGAAAAACCAATGCACGTACTACTAACATAGACTAGTAAAGTTTGGCACAAAATGAGCAGACTAATGAGTTTAAATAGTTAGTTGATCTAAACTTATTAGAATCTTTGATAAAGAGTGACTACGAAGTCGGGCTTATTCACTTTCAAATAGATGCGTTGTATCATCTAACACGATTTTGTTTTTGGCTTGGATATTTTTCCTATACTATACAGTTGCAGAATAAATTCAAGGTTTTACTTGCCTATATTTGTGTATGTGCTACCATTTTGCTTGTGAATATTAGCTATTTTAATCGTAATGTAGAAATATTTGGATCTGGCACTTTGATAGTATGGCTAATATATGATATTATGGAGTTGTTCATTTGTAAGTTTTTAATTCCTACGTGATTCAATTTTTACATAAATATGTGTTAATTTGATGCTACCCAATTAAATAATGCCTAATATTGTGTTCCATTTTAGATATGTACAATGTTGATGCATGGACAATATCCAATTGGTTATTTACTTCTCATCGTTCGCTCTGCCAGCATATATTGTAAGTATACATTTTTTCTCTTTCGTTGGATCAATGCGCAAACGGGTTAATTCTGATTTTATTTTTTGGTATAAGTGTGGGTTTGATTATGTTTTGTAGTTTTCAGTAATAGTGTGAATGTTTTGTTGTTGTTCAGATGGCGGGTTTCGGTTATGCTTAGTTATCAATTATGAAATTATCTAAGAAGTTTAGTTACTTATTATTATAAATTCAGAAATCTTTAATTTTACATTTATCAATTCAAAGTTTGTTTAAATGCTGTTAAAGATGGTTTCAGATTACAAAATGAAATGAAAGAAATGGAAAGACTTTTTTGTTACTATAGGTGATAGAATGATAAGATCAACAAGAAAATAAATGAATACAAATTCATGAAGTACCAGTAAAGTACGAATGTAAAATTATCATTTAACTAAGAAAAATATGAATTTTGCTAATAATATGTTTATCTTAAGCTAAAAACATTATGTATTTGTTTTGTGTAATCTAATTTATAATAGTCATTAGTATGATTCATAAATTATCATATTTTCAATTCGTTTATATATATGTTATCTCTTAGTATTTATGATCGATATTTATTCATATTTGCTTTGTAGTTTTTAGTTAACCGTTTTAGTTTTCGGGTGGGGTATGGCTTTGGGTCTTAATGTCTTCGTTATGGGGTGGCAGCGATGAGTTTTGTTGGATTTGCTGAGGTTTGGGTTCGGGTGATTGGCTGTGGGTTATAGGGCACGACGGTGAATAATGTCGATGGACTCTATTTTAACTTTATTTTGAATTAATAATATTGAACTCGCTGCTCAAGCAAGCATTTACCTTAATTCTTGGCAATGAAATTATGTTTTTTTTTTTTTCATTATGTTTATATCTTTAGAAATGTTAAGCTTTTATTATCTAAATCTTTTATGGGGATTCATTGAAATTATGCTATGTTATAATTCATTATGTTCACTATTTGCAAAATGTTCATTATTTTCAATATTGTAATTGTTGGATCAGTTACTATTATGTTCATTCTGCATATTTTTTTTCATTTATTTCTTTTTATAATTATTTGGTAATTCAATCCGAAAGCAAATGACAATTTTTAATCATTTTTGTATTTATGATAATTTCTGTGTTTATGAAAACGAATTCGTTCATTCTTTTTCCTGTAAATTGAATTATATTATATGTCTGATGTCAATTGAGTTATTAAAATGCTCATGTCATTGAATTATTTGAAATTGAATTATACATATCTCCAAAATGGTAGTCAAATGTTTATTTTGTAAAGTTCTTTTATTGATTTGAGAAGCAGGAGGTGTCTATTTTGAGGTCACTTTTCAATTCTTTTTCATTGTGGTATCATTCTGCCCTACATATTTATATATAGTCAACAAAGCCTAGACACACATTTCTCATGCTCCACTCCTACTTCAAATCTGCCTCCTTTCTCTAAAAAGTTTTCCAAGTATTTTCTTCTTTCTAAACAACCCCTATTCCTGGAGAATTTCTCACCATATTCAATCGTCATTAATGAAAATATTGTGAGAGATGAGCGTTGCAATAATATTCTCTGAAACTATTTGTTCTCTATAAATTTCAAAACTAGTGGACCAAAATCTCAAACCCTTTTTTGGCTATAATGAAATTTTAATACTTTATAATCAAAACCCACCACCGTCACTATATTGAGTAATGACCAATCTATTTTTTCTCGAGAACGTCTCTAAATTTAGATTTATTTTTGTTTTTTATTTTTTCTTCTTCTTCTTTTTTTATTTTTACTTTTTGATGTAGGTTTCGTGGATTGATGGCACTGTGACATTGACTTCTACTCAGGGATGGAGGTGTCTAAAAAAATCCTTTTCGAGGTTCGACCCATGATGATTGTCTGACATATATATATGTGTGTGTTTTCTCTAATTTGCTATTTCAGATTATAATTTGTTCGATTAGATTTTTTTTTTGGGGGGATTATGTATTTCCATTAATATTTTTGATTAGGGATTTTTGAATCGATCAGGGTTTAATTTTATTTTTTTAACATGTGCATATTGGTTTTTCAAAATCTTTAAATAACTTTTCTAAAATTTTAAACTTATCCATCTATTTATTTCATCTTCTAATTTTTTATTTCATGTTATGTGATTTGGAATTTATTCATTTATTTTAGCTTTGAGAATTATGCTTCATGTTTCAGTGATGAGTTAATTATTAAATTACTAAACAAATAATTTGGGCAAATGGGAAATCACCTGATCTTTGGTGGGGTGACCTGAATGGCATTGTGGTCTATCTGCTACTGGTGATTTGCAGCCATGGCATTTTTTTTTTCCTTTTGCCTCATTTTTGTAACAGGTCTTTTATTATTGTTAATCCATTTATTTGCGTGTGCTTTTTGTTGATGCTTTCTCTTTTGTCCCACCTAGAAGGGAAACTAAAATTGATTCAACAGGGCCAACAGCTCGACTTGGGAGAGCTCACTGAGTTCTATTTTATGTTTTTCCCCCTTTTCATGGGGTGGCTTTGCTCCTAACACACAAGTAACATAAATTGTTTTAGCAGCTTTAGACCTCTTTTTCTTCGGGATCTTAAATTTCTCATATGTACAAATTAAGTGAGTTTTAAAGATTTATATGCAGTTTTTCTGAGATGGATTTTGGTGTGTTTATAAATATATAGGTTATATATTTTTTTGGAATGGAGGTGCTTATTGAAAGGTTCAATTTTAGGCTTCCTTTATTTTTGAAAGGAATCTCCTTCAATCGAAAATTTTGCTAATAGAGACAAAAAGATTGTTTGGTAATCTTTCTTTGTATATATTTTTTCTTTTTTTAATCTAATTTCAGTTTACCACCTTTATTATTTATTAAATTATTTTCTCATTTATTTTAATTCATTGTTTGTATTAATATTATTTGAGTTTTCTTGAACAACGTTATTTGTCATTGGGAATTTTAAATTAGTGTTATTTGAGTTTTACCAAATAAATAATGAAGCTTTATGCAAATATGAGATTGTATGTAATTTGTGTTGTATGTAGATTTTGGTATCTGAGATTGTAAGGCTTGCAATTGTAACTTCAACATTTCTTCTATTGATGCAAATTGGTATTTTGGTACTTTACACAAACTACCATTCCAGACTTATTTATGACTATTGAATATATGGAGAAAATTGAAAATTCTACATTTCATTTGTTTCAGGAAGGTTGAATGTGTCTTCTGTTGTTTAAAAGAAATATAGAATTTCTTAAGATTTTCTCTGTGGTTGCATAAAAAGATATTTTAACCACTCAACATTTTGTGAATACAAATTTGAAAAGGGAATAGTGCGAGTAAAAATGTCAAAACTATCCCTCTTGGAATTTATCTAAATTTTGGTTAATGAATGAGAAATGGTTTAATTATTATTTTTCTTTCAAAATTATGTTGATACATTTGGGATATATAGTTTTATGAAAAAGTAAATCTTGAAAATTAATTAGTATCATTATCATTATTAAAGTGACATTTATTATTATCATTATTATTATTTATTTATTATTTAAACCGCCTTACACTTAAAATGTCATTTATTCTTTTGTCTTCCTCAAGGGACACATTTCAATTTATTTTAAGCATTGCCCGAAATTCTACTATATTTTCTTTCATGACAATAATTTTCTCATTAGGTGACACCTAAAGAAGAATATTTCATATTTTGTAATAATCAATATACTATATTGTATGTGTAAAGTTTATAGGCACATTTTTATTAGCCTCCACATTTCATTTTATGTATAATTTATTGATTACCACACATATCAACACGCTAGATATGTGTATCTTAATTTTATATTATTTTACTGACCTTAACTTATGTTGTGGCATAAAACCTTATATGTCCATACAAACCAAGTAAAAATATAATTATTGAGCGAAAAACAAGAGCGAAGATCAGGCCTTCTTGAACGTCGAAATTTCCCGAAGAATTTCATGTTCAGTCATGACAAACTATATGTTATTGTTTCCCGCGTCAACAATCGAAATGATTTGAAGATATTAGTGTGCGGTGACAACGACACGGAAAAATCATAAATCTCCAAAATAATAGAAAAAAAACAGCACATGATCAATAATGTTGTGTACAAATATCTATATATATATAAAAAGCCTAGCGTTTCTAAAAATATTTCTCAAAATTTTCCCACCCATTTTACTTACTATATGTAGTATACGTATTTATTATTTATATAATTATTTATGTAAATATTCTTTTGGAGCTTATGATTTATGTAAAAAAAATATTAAATATATAGAAGAATTATGTATAATAATAAATAACATCTGAGAAAAATAAAATAACATAAATTTTTTTGAAGAAAATATCAAATATAAAATAAATATATAAATATATGTAAATAAGTAATTAATAAATTTTAAAAATACAAAGAATCAAAAGTAAAACATAAATATTTTTTCAAATGCTTTAAATAAAATTAAAATATTAATAAAATCATATAGATAAAAATATAAGAACTTATAATTAAACTATAAATATTTAATTAATAAATATGAAACAAAATCAAAAATTCAACAATCAAATAAAATTATAGAGAAAACTCATAAAATAAGTAGAATCGATAAAAAATATAAAATAAAATAAAAAAATAATAGTAACTACAAAAATATTATGTGTGTGTGTATAAGAAATCTGAAAAATAAAATATAAATATATAATATATAATATATAAATAAATCTAAATAATTAGTTTATAAATTTGCGAAATCCAAAAAAGTAAATCAAAATATAAATATGTCAAATTATATCAAATAAATTTATTTTTATTATAAAGAAAATATATTAACTTATAACTAAATTACAAATAGTTATTTAATAAATATAAAAAAATAGAAAACAAACCAAAAAGTTGCTAATATTATAAAACTAAATATGAATTCATATCTAAAAAGAAAGTACCATTAAATTATTTAAAATTATAAACTAAATATAAAATAAAAAAATCAAAAATTACAAGAAATATAATATAATATAAACAAGATTGGGAAAAAATAAAAAAATAACAAAAATATAAAAAATTATAATTTAATTTTAAAAAAATTATTTAATAATTTTTTAACTAATAAAAAAAGATAATATGAGTACAACTAGAAAATTGATACAACAAAGGCAAAACATAAAAATAAAAATTATAATCAGTGAAAAGCAATTGTCTTTTCTTTCATAATTTTATTTGTTGATCAGACCAGGTGGTACGAGTACAAACCTAATAGCGTCACATTTTCAATTTTTTATATGTGACTCGAGTAAAACTCGGATGACCCAAACTTTGACCCTAAACGTGCCACAAACTTGACAATGACACTTTTTTTTTCGTTTTCCTAAAAAATATTTAAAAAATTATATTATGAACATAAGTGAAAGGTAAATAACTTTATACAATTATTTGATTAAAATTTAAAATCAAAATTATATGTAGGCAGAACAAAAAAATGATTATATAAACGCATAATATAAAGAACTCAATACATTATTTTAAAATTCTTAATTAAATAATTATTTATGAACGTTTGTATATTAATAATTTGTGACTAATTACTATAAATTTATGTATTTAACGTTATAAATCCACACATAAATGATTTATTACTCATGGTTATATAATTACTTTCGTATAAACTGAAATCTATATATAAATTTTAATTTATTATTGGGTTTATCAATTGACTCGATGACTTGGTGGTTAATTACTCAGTGGCTATCTCGAGTCAATTACCGAGCTATTTTAAAAAAATAAATATATTAAAATAAAATATAAAGGCCCTCAATAAAAAAATTAATACGATCCCTCATTTATTTGGTATTTATTTTTTCATATTTGTAGTATTTTTTATATTTTTACAATATTTATATTTTTTCCTAGATTTAGGATATGATTTTTTATAATAAAACATTAAATAAGTATATTACTTTCTTTTATAAAATATTTTAGGATTTATTTTTTTATATTTTATAACTTATTGATCTTCGTAATTATTTTATTATCAATTTTCAATAAATAAAAAATTATTTAAAATTAACTTTTGTATATTTATCTAATTTACTTTATCACTATCTCCAATACATTCTTTCAATATCTTTAAAATAAATATTTAGAATTTAATGATAATCTTATTATATTTTTTATCTGATTTCAAAATAATTTAATATTTATATTATTATATTATATTATAATATTTATATTTGTATTTTATTTCATTTTCGAAATTATTAATAACCATTTATAATTAAAACATATATATTTTTTTAACTAAATTCATATTTTTTTGATTATTTTATTATTCATTGCTATTTATGTGTGTTTTGTTACTTTTAGGATTTAGTAAATGATTATTCAGGATTTAAATTATTTTTAATTTATTCTATATAATTATTGTGAAATAATATTTATTTTATATTACTATCTTCATTTTTTTAAAATTATTTGATAAGTATTTGTATATAAAATATATTTCTTATATATATTTAACATATTTTATATTATTTTATGAGTTATTTTATTATTTTATAACATTTATTTATTTTTATTATTATTAAATAAATATGTGAATTCATAAATTTTAAAATAGTTTAGGACTTATATTATATTAATTATAATATATTTGATTTTTGTGACTTTTTTAATTTTAGTTTAATTAATATATATTTATAACTCAAATACAACTTTTTTGTATTTATTTTGTTGATTTTATATTTTGTTTTCAAGTTTATATTACAAGTATTATATTTTTATTGGTTAAAGGTTTATTTAATAAATTATGTTGATATAAATTATATCTAAAATAAAACGTACAACAAAGTACGACTAAAGGACAACTAGATTATTCAATTGTACTTAAGTTGTACTCAAACAGATTGATGTGATTGAATTGTGACATAATCTAATGATAAACTTTCGTATACATGTTGACAAACAAGTACAACGGATACCAATAATTAGAAAAGTCTAAATCTATTATAAGATCTTCACTTTATATTTGATACAAAGACTAAACAATGAAATTGACTCAATGATTTGTAATAAGAGTGACTAATATGATTGTTTCACGACTAACTAAATGGGAGAGTTTGAAACTATTGTCATATGAGTTAAATTATAATTTGACGTATAATGTAGCATGCAAAAAGTTGTTAATATATAAATGTGGAGTTATTTACCTTTAATTTGTTTTAGGGCGCAGATATAGGTACCCCATCTATCAATGAGTTCACCCTACTAAGAAAAAAATCAACAAAAATGCCAAAATTACGACCCCCCTACACACACACAAAATACTACACTCCCAAATATATCATCTTCTCTAACCCTTCACCGCCACTCCAACTCTGCCATTATCATCGCCCATCACACCGTCGCCGCCACTATCGAACAGGAAGAAGAAAAAACGTGATGGGTTGTGAAAGGTAAGTGATGGATCTGGTTGGCAAAGGGTAAGAAACAAATGCAAAATATGGGTGTTCGTCTCTGGTTTCTCGAGCATATGTCATGTGTTTGAACTTTTGATCGAACAATACAGCGTTGTTCGAAAAAGATTTGTACAAGCCTTAAAGGAGGCATTCAGATCAATTTTTCGAACATGTGTTTTGTGTACGAATCAATTTTTCGCAGTTGTATTTTGTGTTCGAAAGTTTGGTTCAAACGACTTTTTTCAAGGCATCCTTTTCTTTTTCTTTCTTCAATGGCACTACGGCGGCAACCACTAGTGCAGAAACTGCATATCCAGAAGGGTAATTCTGCCTATCCAGAACGCCTTTCTGTACCTTCTGTAGTGACATAGTTCTGGATTGGCAGACAGTTCAGAACGCCTTTTTTTACCCTTCTGGATTGGCAGACTTTCTAGAAGGGTAAAAAAAACTGTTCTAGAAAAAAAAAAATCTGTTCTAGAATGGTACCTTCCTATACTTTATCCCGAAGAAGCCCTAAAATTGATTTAAATAAATATTTCATTTCATTTGGTGTTTTGGTCAAGAGTTTGCTTGCTGAAATTGTAAAATATTTCAAATTGGTAAATAAAATTCAGATCGGTATTATTAAAAATACTGTTCTGGATTTTATTTTTTTAGAAAGACATTCAAGAACGGTTTTTTAATACCCTTCTG
>BMAC01000749.1:200559-212477 GCA_014905375.1 Phtheirospermum japonicum
AGTGTGAACACGTTGGCTGGTTTGGTGTGCATGGTTTTTGAGAGGTGACGTCGATGATTGGGGAACTATCGGGCTAGGTGCTTGAGCCCAGCTTGTTTTTGTATTAGTGTTTGTTTCTTAATTTTCTGGTTGTAGGTGCTGGTCAAGGGATTAACTCATAAGCCGTCGTTGCAGTTTAAGGTTTGCTTGATCCTAGTTTGGGGGTGTTTGGGATGTGTTTGGGTTTTTCGACTGTGTTCACTGTCGTTGTGGACGGAAACCACGTCTCCTATTGTATGGAGTGCTAGTTTCACTGGTATAAATTGCATTAGTTTTGTTTGGACAGTTAGGTCACTTGAGGCTAGGCTATTGAGTTTCTTTGTTGTGCGTATTGCAAATTTTCGATGCCTCAAGTGTTTATTTTTTTTACTGTTTGGGCCTTTGTTCTTGTTGTGTATCATCATTGTCGATGGATTCCCTAAAACTTACCTAGACATTGCTCTTTGTCTCCATGATGATTTGTGGCTTGTTAGTCCCTGATATTGTAACTTAGAGTTTTAATATAATTCTATCATTTCGAAAAAAAGAGACTATATAATTGGAATGAAGGAAATAATTGTCAAATAGAGCTTTTGATCGACCAAGTTTTGTGGGAAATCCCTTTAAGTGTCATTTGTAAGATTAAATTTTGTTTCAAATTAATTATTATTTTAGATTTAAAAATAATAATTTTATCCCTACACATTTAAATAAATTAAAAGAATTTATGATAATAAGGTAATTATAAATAAAAAGAAAATCAAATTTAATTAGAAATATTATAACTAGTTAAAAATATATTCTTTAATACATAATACAAAATCCAAACATACTTAATAAAGAACGGAGGTTAATTATAGGGAAGTATTATTAAAGGAAAGAAAAATAAGAGAGGACAAACTTGATTCTGTAAAAGTAAAAGTAGAAAAGAAGAAGATACAAAGGAGACGATGGAGACGGTAGAAAATTAGGGTTCTCTTATTTATCAAAAACTCCCTTTATATAGGGTATCAAATACATGTTTTCATAATACATAAAGATAACAAATACCTAAATTCTCCCACATCAGTTACTTGTTGACGAAGGCACACTAATTGTGTTTTTCCTTCAACACTCCCCCTTGTGCCAAGTCAAAGGGTAAAATAGTGTTTCATTGTTGCCTCATTAAAACCTTACCAAGTAACAAACCCCAATGGGAAAAATAAAACTTGGTCTAAGGAAAAAGAGTACAACACACCTATGTTGAGACTCCCCCTAAAGTCTACACCTCTCTTTGATATATACATCTATCAAGAGAACTTTGAAAGTTTCCACTTCCTCAATTTACTCGACTCTTGAGAAAGTGCATAGTTGTTGGTTGTAGAAGAGTTGTGGTAATATTACTCGTATTATCACATTTTCTTCAGTGATAGAGTTCAAGCCACTATTATTGGATATATGAATGATCATAACATTTACCATTTATAATCACAAACTACTACATGTATGATAATGATCTCTTTACATAGATCGAATGAGTAACTAACATCAACGATATTATTTGGTGTTTCACAGTAGGAAGTAAACTCAACATTTTCTTCAGGGGTTATAAGACCATCTGCAGTCCCAATTATATTTATGAATGGGAAAAAATAAACTCGCGTCAATGGTTTCTTTTAGGTATCAAAGTACATTTTGATTCCATTCCAGTGACATTGCGCTTTCTTGAGTTAAATCAAGATAATAGTTCTGAGATAGTAATATTTGATCAAGTGTATTAGTAATGGTATAATAATACGCATATTGTACATAGGAAGGAAATTTCAGCTCCCACCAGTTCTTTGTCATTTTGCTGACGAAATTGATCTTTCCTTATATCTTCACTTTGACCAATCATAGGATTGATAACATATTGCACTTATCCATATTTAATTGCCTGATCTTCTTTTAGATATATGCAAACTGTAGAATTTAGTATTCCACAAACTCGGGTTTAGTTTAAAGCCTTAACATGACCAAGTTTTCCCATGATTTATTATCTCAAATTAAGAACTTCAAATAACTAGCGATATCTCTTATTTCATTAATATTGGATATTATGTTCCTTTCATCGACATATACAAATATAATCGCAAGTCTGAAACTTATTTACTTTATAAATACTCAAGGGCATAGATTATCTTTTCCCAATCAAGTAGTCACTTAGTCGGTTATACCACATCCGTCTGTATTGTTTCAATCCATAAAGTGAGCTTTTCAATTTAATTGCAAATGCACTCCATGGCTTAGAGTCACTTGCCTTGGCAATGAAAGTCCAGTAAGCACTTTCGTATATATCTCTAAATCATGATCCCCATAGAGATATGATGTAATCACAGGTATAGGCTGCATTCTCATTATTTGAAATTATAACATCCATTATGAGAGAGTACATATCCTCATAGTCAATTCTAGGGCATTGTGAGAAACTTTGTGCTTCAAGTTTATATTTGCATCTCATGGCTTTATTTTTCTCATTGTAATTTCTGACAAAACTTTGTTTATGTCCTACAGGCTTTACACTTGGTGAGGTTAGCACTACCAGACCAAATACCTGTCTTGTTGTCAGTGAATTTAGTTCTACCTGGATTGATTCTTTACATTTAGGTTAATTTTCTCTATATTAACATTTCAATAGAGCGTGGTTCGATGCCATTGTGCTCTACAATTATTTGAGCAATGGTGTATACATCATCAATGTGTGTGGAAAATCTTTCCATCATCTTATATAAACTCTCATAGTACATTGAGATTCTTTATTCTCTAATATCATGTTAAATATAAGAGCGTCCTCCAGTAATGATTTATGGACATAAATATAACCAGAGATAATTTCATGAGAGGAATTATCTCCATTGATGATCAATTGAAGTTGTGACATACATGCCCTGATGTTCCTTGAGCGAGTATTGATCAAACCAAGTGACTTCTCCCTGTTCCTTTTGGGAGTCACGACCTCAACCATACGTCCACTAAGTATGGTTGCAATGTCTTAATCGGTGACATTGTGCCCTTTATGGGGACTTTTAACCTTGCAGACACATTTGCAACTGGTATATATATGATCTCGTCACTTTAGAAATTGAGTCTTCTATACTTTGAAAATCAGTTGTTCACTTTACTTTACTTTAACGTTACATTGTGAAATGCGGGGATTATAATGAGACATAGTGTGAAACTATTCCTATCGTTCCATTAGAAAATACTTTTTCTTATCTCTCCCTAACGATGGTAAGACTGTCTCATTAGAGTGACAAATCCAAAGATTTAGAGGTAAAGAGATCGTCTGCCAATGGTTTCAAATAGCGGATGATTGTTGGAGATTCATATCCAACATAAATACTTAATCGTCTTTAGAAACCCATATGAATGCGCTGTGGGGGTGCAATAGGTACACATACTGCGTAATCAAATATGCGTAGATATGAATTATCAGACTTATATCCAGTTACCAATTGGTACTCAAAATATTTGGTTAGAAGAGGTTCATAAACGAATAAGTAAGAGTTGCGTGCAATATTGCATAACCCTGTGCAGAGACAAATATATGAGTGTGCATGAATATTATCTTAGTCACCATCTATATTCTTTTCGACGGTGTCTTCTTCGAGAACCTATTGTATATGCACATTAGGGTACAAGATGCATTACATCGATCTTGATAAAAATGTAATAGACATCAAATACTTTTGATGTAAACTCCTAGCATTATGAGTTTGGGTGGGTGGTGAGTCCTCAATCATACTAAATGTGCTAGAAGTTTTACAAATGCAATACTTTTATGGACAATACATGCCGAAGCATCGACCAAAACTATAAAATACTTGAAAGATCCGCATTTTGAGTGGTTGTCCACATGTATCACCAATTATATATTATAAGAATGAAATATTATACTTTGTATCATTAGCATAAGCAGGTCTCAATCATACAATTTTGCTAATGAATAAGTTTTGAAAAAATGAGTGATGTATCTTTGAGATATGAATGTATGTAGTGCTCCTAGTACTTTAGAATGCACTAGCATTAATTGAACAACATTAGTTCGACACTATACTGTTCATCAAATTTATATCTCATTTTGTGTTTCACTCAAAATAAAAGATGTCCATGTTAATTTCTTATAATATGTACCATCATATCACGACGACCAAATAATATATGCCAGTCGTATCAAAACTTGAATGAGTCATTGTCTAGAAGTTCTTTGTTGATCATATCTTATGATTCAATAATTATCTAAAGTAAAATTACTAGATTGACTCTAAAACGTGCTTTCTTCCACATAAATCAAAGGTATAGTTCCATTCTCATAATGTATTTCTTAATGATAATCATCAACATGAATATCATCAAACTTAACAAAGTTCGTTTCGCTCTTGGTCCATATTGATCTTTTATGACTTTAATCAATATGTCACTAGGCATCAAGACTTTTTTCACATATAAACATCAATTAAGTGAATAATTGTCTATTCCTCGACAAATTCTCACATTTTTCAGAGATATTTGAACGAAATACTTTTACTCTAATATTTTACATTATTTGCTAGATATGTTACATTATATCTAATATTTTACTCATGAACCTTGTATGTGAATGTGTGGTAAATAAACTCAATTACATTAAGTCCCTTAGAATGATATGCAAAATTTACCAGAAAGCCAAAAATAATAAAATTAGGCCACATCACATAAATCAACTTAAAATAAACTTTAAGACCAAATACAATAGTCTAATATGAATGATCAATTATACTTTCACAAGCTCTTTGTAAAGTAAGAAACAAATAAATTTTATCAATCAAAATAGAGGATATCCATTGACTAAGCAAGGTTATTGGGAGAACCTCCATAACTTCCACCACGACCAATAAATATCAAGAACTCATATATATCTTACCTTGTGATTCATTCTTCCAACATATGTAGGGATTAACATGTTTCTTCCCCTTTGCTTTGAGGTTATTTCCACTATTCATATCGATCCTAGTTAGACTCAAGAGATTTCTTTATCCGGAGGTCTAACATTGGTATTATGAAAACTATGTCTCTCAATGACTAACTATCATAATTAATATTATACAAGCACATCGGTATGTTTGCTCAAGTGAAAAAAAAATAGAGTGAGATCATATCTCTCAATTACTTATTGTCATTTAAAATGACTTTTCTTTTCACATATGGTAAGACATGTTTTTAGTCGCAACATATCAAAGTCATTGACCCTTTTTAGAAAGAAAACAATTTTCTTTTCACTAAATTCTTATGCTTGGATATAGTATTTCATAAAATTCTCAAAATACTCATTTGGAGCACATCCCAAAGTTGATTGAAAGTTTGTAACTAAATATACTTCCAACATAAGATTGTGGTCAATATGAATTCTCAAATTCATTAGAGAATTGAATTTGGTTTAGTTTGACAATTCTTTGTCAGTTAGGGGTTGGTGGATGATATTATTATGGAATTGTAGTTCTTATAGCTTCCACATCAAACCAATGATGGTAGTACTAAATTTCTTTTGAGTATATTAAATTGTATTTTGATTGAGTTAGTTCAATCAATTTCTTTAGATAGTGAATTTGAAGAATATATGTCATAATCTTTCTTTGATATTATGTGAATATACTTTATCACAAGACTTATGTATACAATTATCGTTCATGAACTTTCATTATCATGAAAAATATACAAATGTACAATCAATAATGCATACATTAAAAGTAGCTTATAAAATCAACTTGAAGAGAATTGCCAATATATATGAATCTATCAATTCATCGAAATTCATGGTTAACTAAACATATTGGAAAAATCATGATCAATCTCTCATCTAATCATGTAAATTATTTAATCATCTAAAATCATAAGTAATAATATATTATGTACTCTATGAATATCATTTAAGTATTGCAAAATTTCATTTTTGTCAATATTGTACATAACAATATATATTCATATAATCAAAGGTAACATCTATACATGCTTTGTATAAGAATGCACAATAATACATACCATGCCATATATCCATATAAATAAATATTTATTAGTTACGTTTAATAAATAATAGGGTAATTCGAATTATCTTGAAGGAAAGACACGATTCTTTCCTAATTTTGTTTTGCAATAGGTTTGTCCGCTTTCTGATGAAATGGATCTTAAAACTAAACCTAGACTGTAGGGGTTTAACCACTATGTCTTTTGAACATTATATCCAAAATTCAGCTTCATCCAACTATTAGATTGTGCGTAATTGAATTTTTAAAATAAGTTGAGCAAACAATTTCAGGAAACAGGATCAGCTTTGCTCAAAATTCATTATATAATTCTTCAGACCATATACTCGAATCTCCACCGTTCATATTGAACTCATATATGTTTTAAATAATATATCCAAAATTTGACTTGATCCAACGGTTCTATTGTGCTCAATCGTATTTTGAGAAATACTGCACAGAAATTTCCGAAAATAAAATCTGCTTTGTTCGGAATTTTGTATTTATTTCCTCGTATCTCCAAATCCAATCTCCACCGTTTAGAACATAATTCAATATGTCTTGAAGGTTATGTAAAAATTGTAACGCGATACAACGGTTTAAACTTGATAAAATGATTTTTCAAAATTACAGCGCAGTTAGATTTTTGACATACGAAAAATGTATAATTGTTGATTTGGTTATGGAGGCTTATTTGTCGATAACTCTCAATTGGTTAGAGTTTTATATTGATAACATGTAAAAGGAAAAGTATAAGGAGAAGACATAAAAGAGAGACGAAGGAGACGGTAGAAAATTAGGGTTCTCTTATTCATCAAAGACTCCCTTTATATAGGGTATCAAATACATGTTTCCATAATACATAAAGATAACAAATACCTAAATTGTCCCACATCAGTTACTTATTACCGAAGGCACACTAAATGTGTTTTTCCTTCAACAGATTCCCATTTTTATCTAAAAAATATAAATGAAAAACTACAAATATTCTCCTTTTCTTCTCATGATTTGTTGTCGAGGCCCAACTTATCTCAATGTGGGTTCTATGAAGTTTTCTTTGGCAAGGCCCAGCTTGAAGTTGGAAGCCCAGTTTTTAACCACCCTTATTAGAATTGTAGCCCATAGACCAAAATTGTGGGCTGTACATCAAAGGAATATTGGATTCACGCTTTAAAATTCCACTCTACCTTGTAATTTCGAGACAATTGCCATATCTATACTTCTATATCTATACTTCTATTATAAAGTTGGTGTGCAGCACCATTTGAATGCCATTTGTCAGTATTTGATTGGAGGTTGGTATTTTGGGCCTTAATATTTTGTTTGGGCTTTTCTGTTATTTTTCTTTGGGCTTTTTTTTTTTTTCTTTTTTTCCTTTGGAAGCTTCACTTGAAGGTTGAGGATCCTTCCTCCCTGCACTCTCACCTTCCTCTCTTTTCTACGATTTTTTCACCCTGCACCATCTTCTTCCTTTCTCTTTTTGCAAGGTTATGTGATTATTCTGAGGGGCGACCCGGATGGCATATGTTTTGTGCATCTCTCTACGACCTAAAACCCCAAACTGTGTTTTATGCCATCAAACCCGAGCTGAAACCCGATTCGTCGCCGAACCTTACCTTGCGCAGTCACCACGTCGTCGCTTGATCCCTTGCCGGTTCACCACAAAGATAGAGATGGAGGAGCATATCGTGAGTATAATTTCCAATTTCTCAAATTAGGGTTTTTTGTTTTCTGAGGGTTTGATTTGGGATCTTAGATTGAATTGCTACATATTGTTATAATTTCTGTACTACTTGTAGAAAAATACGCCATTTCATTTTTGTAGTTAACCGTGATTCCATGATCTTTTTGGAAAACATAACTCCCTGTTTTTTCCAACAGGAAAGGGGTTTGATTTGTAATTTTCTTTTTCCTTTTTTTCCTTCTTCTTCTTCTTCTTCCTTATGTCACTCTCGCGTCTTCTGATTTCTTGGGATTTTTTTTTATGAAGGTGGAGAAAGACAAAAAAAAAAAAAAACCCCATGATTGGAAAGCCTTGCACATACGAATAGAAGGTGACGACAATTCTTCCTCTTTCTATGTTTTTATATTCTGATTTTATATTTCTAGATAGCAATTTTTTTGTTGACCCTAATTAGAAGAATGTAGTAGGGGTCTCTCTTTCAACCACCATGACAAATATTCAAGTGCCCAATTATTTTTCTCCCCATTATGCCTTATGATTTACTGTGAGTTTTTTTTTCTCGTTTTGTTTTTTTAAATGTCGAGAAATATTAGAACAAAGCACAAACAACTCATCCTATATTCCCAGTTCTTAAGTTCTTTATAAATCAAAAAAAGAATGACAAGGAGTAAATATAGTGTAGAAAAGTAAATACAAATTATACTCGAGAAATGATAGCATAAACACATTCCTCTTTAGTTAAAACATCACTCTTTCTGGTCTTATTGCAAATAACTGCATCTCTTAAAGACAACTTGCTTCTGGATGATTTCTTTCACATAAAACTCATTAAAAGAGGACATTTTTTTTTGTGGTAATTAACATTCTACTATTATTTTATTGGGCAACACTCTTGTTAGGCCGGACTAACGAATCATCCGTTAGGCCAAAATTTCATATCAGTACATTATAGTGCAAAACCCAATACATTATAATAAAAAACCAATACATCATAGTACAAATACATCACAATACAAAAATTAATACACTATAACACAGGTTAGAGATTTATGAAAAACTAATACTTTACAGTACAAAAACTAATACATCACAGTACAAAAACTAATACATTATAGTATCGGGTCAGATGGCCTAACGGGTCATGACCCGTTAATCTGGCATAACACAAGTGTTTGCCTATTTTATTTTTTCGTGCATATGCATCCTTGAAGCATATAACAAGAAAATCATATTAACTTCCGTAATATGCTTTTTTTATCAATAAAACTATTTAAGTAGTTTATATTCTCTCAATTTTGGGTTGTGGATTGTCGCATCAATGAGAATATGGTATGCATTTATATATGTTGCTCCATGTGTGTATATTTTTATTAGTTTACTCCATGTGTTTATCAATTTCCAATTACTATTTTCTAGGTGATTTTTTTCCCCTCCAATTTAATGTCCATAAAATATTATGAAATTCAAAATGTTCATAAACTGACGTATAATTTAAAATTATAAATAAAAGATAAAAATCGAACCCACGATATACTAAATATGCTAAAGAAAAAAATCACAATGGAGTGCAAGAATTATTGGTCTCCAAAACTTTAATTATTCATTAAACGGAGGTTTATTCCAACGAAAAGGGGAAATCAACGATGAGATAATGATAATGTAAAATTAGAAGGTCTATGGATATAAGAATAATTTTCATATTCACGATGTTGTTAATCAATGTTAACAACATCAGTTAACAACATCGACTAGAGTAAATTTAAACTTATGCAGCGGAAATTAAAAAACGAGAACACGATTTAACAAATTCAGTTCACAAGTAAATACTTGTGAACTTGGGTGTACAAACCCGAAAACTATATTACTTTCACTTTACGTTCAATACAAAATATAAAGTAATATATGAAAACTAAATATCAAGAAACTTGATACTAAATACTTGTTGCCGGAATGGCAAGACCTCTTCCGTCGATTACGCAACTTCAAAGATCTTGTTTCTCACGAACGTTGGCTCCAAGTAGTTTTCTTCTTCGTGTTCTTCTCTTGTGCGTCATCTTGCGTCTTACCTTGCGCCTTCAAGA
Organism: Phtheirospermum japonicum; assembly: GCA_014905375.1. Lineage (NCBI taxonomy): Eukaryota > Viridiplantae > Streptophyta > Magnoliopsida > Lamiales > Orobanchaceae > Phtheirospermum > Phtheirospermum japonicum. The sequence goes on from BMAC01000749.1 coordinate 210,360, forward strand.
GATCCGTGCGTCAATCCTCTAAAAAACCGTAAGTCCAAGCTTTAGGATTTCTAATGTCTTAAATAGACAATTCTAAGATCCTAAACTTGGTAAATACCTAAAAATAAATCCTAAACACAATCTAGAAATAATTAAAGTCTTGTGCATAAACTTGGAAACATAATATTGTCCTATATCTAGTTTTCTAACTTATTTTGTGCCCAAGAAAGGCAAATAACAAAATAGGAATTATTGCCAAGAATAAATTTCTCAACAATCTCCCCCTTTTGCCTTTCTGGACAAAACACTAAGACGCAAACACAAATGAAAATAAAAATACTAACTCCCCCTAAGATAGAAAAATCCCCCTAAAAAAAACATTGTTCAAAATAACCAGCACTTCACAAAACAAACAGAGTAAAGGAACTTAATGACTTCGAATCCTCTTTGACCGTCGAGGAGATGTCGAAGTTCCTTCACCACTCTTCTTCCTCTTCTTCTTCTCCCTCAGTTTCATCATCTTCTTCAAAGCCTTGTTGCGCGCCCGAATTCGCTTACGCCTCTTCTCTTCAGCAAGGCTTCGCCAGCAGCAGTATCATCTCCATCGTTCTCGGCATTATCATCAGCAACAGCAGCAACATCCTCTCCCTCTATGTCCGCGTCATCAACATCCTCTCCTCCTTTTTGACCAGAAAGGAAAAGGGCCTCCAACAGTGAGCAACGAAGGGCCTCCAGTTTAGAAATCTGTAAGTCAATGGAAGCAACATGCGCACGCAGGAGCTGCGCAGAAATGCGGACCATGTTGGGATCGTCCTTTTCAACATCACTATCAACATCAGCAGGAACTGGAGCCTGCCAAGGAAAATCGATCACCCTTGCACCAGTAGTGTGTTGGCCTCGAAAAGCAAACCAATCCGCATCACCAGTGAGTACATCATCTGGGAGAAGCGTCAGACCTTGGTTCTTCAACAAGCTAAAAATAAGAGAGGGAAAACATAACGAGGCAGCAGACCTTGATGTGGCAAACTTAGTCACAATATCAAAAACATGGTGTCCGAAACTGAACTTTACACCCTTCCCAAGCTTAAATAAAAACAGAGCCTGAGGCCGAGTAACAACCGTAGTGTTCCTGGAAGGGACCCAGTTGCAAAGAGCCACTTTATGCATAATAGAATACAAAGATGAGAGCCTAGTGCTCGGCAGTTGCTCAAACCAGGAATGTACCATACCACCAGATAAAAAAGACACAACCTCATCCATATCATCCACAGCAAAATTACCCCGATGTGAAGTGGTGCCAAATAAATCATCAATTAAATCAGGAGTGAAGGCAAACACTTTACCACGCAGAAAAACTTTCCCATAGTTCACAGAGCTTAAATCAACAATCGAGGGCAGCATATTTGCATAGAACTCAAGAACTATGTCTCTAACAAATGGAATGGCGGTAGAGACTGTGGAATACATACCATGAAATCGGAGGTAGGCTATCAGGTTATGGCGCTCAAACAAATCAATCGGCACTTTTCTCTCAGCGATCATATGGCGAGTTTGATAAACATCAAACAGCTCAGCAGCCTCAGCGGTTAAAAATTTCTCTGAAAAGGGCTTCATGTCCTCAATCTCGGGTGTAGGAGTAGCAGTGCCAGATGAGGACTGGGAGTGATCACAGGCAGCCGAGGAGGACTGCACGGGAGAATGCGATGGAACAGGAACAGATGCAGTGCGGGAGGACGAGACAGACTGTGAGCGACTCAATGTTGGTAAGGGACTACCAACATGACTAACAACATCGTCCTGTGCAGCAGCCTTCTGTTTCTTCTTGCCCTTTTTGTATGCAGCAAGAATAACTTTCAAGTTCACATCCATTGAAGAGTCAAGGGAATGTTCAAAAAGACCTGTATCAAACTCAGGCGATGTAGCATGAATTGGAGACGGCGGGGGAACATCAGCAGGCGACTTGGCGGAACTAGTAACTTCGCCGGTGATAAAATCCAGCACAGTATATGGAGGCGAAGAGTACTCAGTAGCAGATGACTTGGGAGAGACTTTGACCTTTGTCTGGCTGGGAGAGACACTGTCTTTCGTCAGGCCGGGTCTCCTGTCGGCTTTACGTACAAGCTGTTTCCGGCGAGTAAA
>BMAC01000749.1:217012-237679 GCA_014905375.1 Phtheirospermum japonicum
ATTATCTGAAGTTCTTTTACCAGTGAGAATACACGATCCATTCTCCTCATAAACTTCATATTTTTCACGGTTGAATTTAACGCTGAACCCTCCGTCGCACAATTGACTTATGCTGATCAAATTTGCTTTAAGTCCTTCTACTAGCAGCACATTTTCCAATGTTACAACACCAGGAACATGGAGAGTCCCTTGGCCAACAATTTGGCCATTTGCGCCTCCTCCATACTTCACTTTTCCACCTTTAAATATGACAATGTTGGAGAGCAATTCTTCTGAGCTTGTCATATGCTTCGAGCATCCACTATCAAAATACCAGGCTCCAGGGACTAGAGACTTCAAGGAGGTATGGATCATATTGCACTTGACGCTGTTTTTCTTGACCCACACTTGTTTGTATCTGATGTTGGTATTGATGTTGGTAGCGCGGTTACCAATATTGGACTTGACAGGCATATTTGTTCTCTGAAAGTGTCTTCTTTCGCCAATGATCTTCCAACAAAAGGGCCGAATGTGGCCTGGTTCTCCACAATGATGACACACGAAATGTCTCCTCCTTCTCTTGTGGCGTTTGGAAGATTTTTGTTCTTGACCCGACACTTGCGTGGGTTGACTTGGCTTGTAACCTATTCCATGCTTGGAGGACTTTGGGAAGCTAACCTGCAAAATTTCATCAAGCTTCGCCTTACCTTTGTTTAGATTTGAAATTGTTCCTCGAACAGTGGTCAGTTCGTTCCTAATCTTTTCAAGCTCAGCATCCTTCTTGGTGAGAGATGATTCCAACCGGATAATAATTTTGAGCTAATCCTCCTTTTCCTTGGTTAACTTCTCTACTTCTTTTGCGCCTGTTTACTCCAACTGACATACAATTTTTTGTGATCTTCACTCAGCTGTTCGTATTCCTCATAATAGTCAGTGGTCTCAGCATTCAGGCACACGATGTTATCTGCAAGCAAACCAACATGGATATCGTCGTACCAAACAACATTGAAGAATAATGCTGGGACTGGATCAAGTGACTCGAAATCATTGAAGTCTTCAGTAAAGTCAGTAGCGATCATACTTTTCTTTCTAAGAAAGTTGGGACACTCATTCTTGTAATGTCCCCAACCTTTGCATTCGTGGCATTGTATCTCGTTGAGTTGTTTTGAAGAAATTGACACATTGAAAATTGAATTTGAGGACTGAGACTGTGGAAGAGTTCGTTCAGTAAACTTTGGAGTGGATGTTTGTATCCTGTTCCTTGTACTTGAGCTTCCAGAGTTGTTCTTCTTCTTCAAGAATTTGTTGAAGCATTGAGTCACAAGGGCCAGTTCATCTTCTTCGAGAGTAGTCGACTCCATCCTTTTAATAATCCCATTAAATCGAATTCCTCGTCATCTTCATCACCTACTTTATTTAAATCAGAAGAATAAGCAACATTCTTCTCTTTCGAGCTAGAGGTGACGTGTTCCATCTCGTATTGCTTGAGGTTTCCAACTAAGGTATTGAAATCGATGTTATCAACATCCTTGGATTCTTCTATTGCCACCACCTTCATGCTATAACTCTTTGTAATGGGTCTTAGCAATTTTCCTACAAGACGGGAATTAGTTATGGGTTCACCCAGATCTTTGCACTCCTCTGTTATTTCCGCCAATCTCACAGAGTAGTCCATGATAGATTCTTTCTCATTCATTCTCATAGCCTCAAATGTGGACAAGAGCATTCTTAGTCTTGATTTCTTCACGCTTGCTGTTCCTTCACACACCCTTTGGAGTGCGTCCCATGCATCCTTTGCTGACTCACAATTTTTGATGATTCGATTGTAGCTTGCATCTACATAGCCACACAAGGCGTTGATGCATTTAGAGTTCCAATTTGCAGCAGTTGCTTCATCAGCAGTCCAATCTTCCTCTTTCTTGGGAATGGCATCGCCCTCGCCATCCGTGACACGTGGCTTTTCCCATCCAACAAGGATGGTCTTCCAAACACGTTCATCCATGCTCTTCAAGTGCCACCTCATCCTCTGTTTACAGAGAGAATAATTCTCACCATTAAGGATTAAAGGCCTCGGGTTGCCTTGAGCATCCATAGCACCTAAAAAAATAAGGATCAATACTTAAAAGGTTAAGTAACCCGCTCTAGATGTCAATTGTAAAATTAGAAGGTCTATGGATATAAGAATAATTCTCAGATTCACGATGTTGTTAATCAATGTTAACAACATCAGTTAACAACATCGACCAGAGTAAATTTAAACTTATGCAGCGGAAATCAAAATACGAGAACACGATTTAACAAATTCAGTTCACAAGTAAATACTTGTGAACTTGGGTGTACAAACCCGAAAACTATATTACTTTCACTTTACGTTCAATACAAAATATAAAGTAATATATGAAAACTAAATATCAAGAAACTTGATACTAAATACTTGTTGCCGGAATGRCAAGAYCTCTTCCGTCGRTTACGCAACTTCAAAGATCTTGTTTCTCACGAACGTTGGCTCCAAGTAGTTTTCTTCTTCGTGTTCTTCTCTTGTGCGTCRTCTTGCGTCTTRCCTTGCGCCTTCAAGAGATCCGTGCGTCAATCCTCTAAAAAACCGTAAGTCCAAGCTTTAGGATTTCTAATGTCTTAAATAGACAATTCTAAGATCCTAAACTTGGWAAATACCTAAAAATAAATCCTAAACACAATTTAGAAATAATTAAAGTCTTGTGCATAAACTTGGAAACATAATATTGTCCTATATCTAGTTTCCTAACTTATTTTGTGCCAAAGAAAGGCAAATAACAAAATAGGAATTATTGCCAAGAATAAATTACTCAACAGATAAAAACAAATTGATAAAGAAATTATAGAAAAGTTGCAAACTAAGTTTTTGAGGTTATAGAAATAATGGCTCATGTCATTCCATTTGACTTACAACTCTTGGTCTATCACCCTTATATATTAATGCAAAATTTTCCTAATCTATGTGTCTGCTTCGTATGGTTCGTTTGACAAATAAAAAATTCTGGTGCTTCGTTTGCTTATGTGTCATCCGAGCCTAATATTTACCTAATTTAAATATGTTGTTGCATTTAACCATGTTAATATATTCTTAGTTCATTCGGTTTCTTGCCATGAGTTGGTCATTATGATTCTCTTATGTTTCATGAACTTTTTCGATATAATGTGGTCAGTTTATTATTTTAACTATGACAATATATAATTTCGTGCTCATATTATTTTCTTTTCGATCATTTTGGGCCTTATTATTTTATTTAGATTTTTTGTGTTATTTTTCCTTGGGCTTTATTTTTTTCCTTTTTTCCAAGTGCAATTTTGGAAGCTGGCCTTCAAGGTTCCCGATCCTTCCTCTCTTTTCTACGGTTTGTTAACCCTATTTTCGAGGCACTCTCATCATCTTCTTCCTTTTTCTTTTCGTGAGGATGTGATGATGTTACTTGATTATTCTGAGTTTTCTCAATTTCAAGATAATGGGGTGAAATCTGGCCCGTATCTTGGCGGGGCGACACGGATGGCATATGAGATTTTGAGGGATTCTGTCTTGTGCATCTCTCTATCTCCGATGCAACCGTGATTTCGCAACCATGGCATGGCGATGGTTCTCCTGTCCGTCCGAAAATTCTATATCTATACTATCTATTATAAAGTTGGTGTGCAACAGCATTTGAATGCCATTTGTCAGTATTTGATTGGAGGGTCTGGTGTGTTGGGCCTTAATATTTTGTTTGGTCTCTTTGTGTTGTTTTTCTTTGGGCTTTGTTTTTTTCTTTTTTTCCAAATACAATTTGGAAGCTGACCTTCAAGATTCCAGATCCTTCCTCTCTTTTCTACGAGTTCTTCACCCTATTTTAGAGGCACTCTCATCAGCTTCTTCCTTTCTCTTTTTATAAGGCTGTTATGATGTTACTTGATTATTCTGAGTTTTCTCGATTTCAAGATAATGGGGTGAAACATGGCCTGTATCTTGGCGGGGTGACCCGGATGGCATATGAGATTTTGAGGGATTTTGTTTTGTGCATATCTCAATCTCCGATGCAACTGTGATTTTACAGCCATGGCATGACGGTGGTTCTCCTATCCGTCTGACCAAAGTTTGACAAAAAATCTGAGTCTCAATTTTTTTCATATCTTTTCTATTTTTATATTATATATAAAAAAGAAAGAAAGACAAATAGCTATCGTCTTTTCTTTAGGATGACGAGCGCAACTAGTAGAGAAGCTTTCTATTTTCGGGGTTGATTTTATTTATTAAATTTTGTGCTTTTTTGCTCAAATTTCCCCCCACCCCACGTCACGTGAGTTTCTTCCAAATCTGAATTCAAGCATCACAAGGAGAAAGCAACTTGCATTCAACCCAAATTTTTTTGCGTACAAAAAAAATAAATAAAAAGAAATTCGGCACAAGTTTTTTTGCGCATAAGAAAATAAATATAAAGAATTATCCTTTGCTCCCATATGAAACTTTGTTCTTCTTATTCTTATATTTCTTTTTTTAAAACTAATGATTAAATTATATTTATGATTTGTTTCAGGTTGGTGGATTATGTAATTTGTTACAAGTAATTCGTCTCTACCTTTTGTCCTTATTTAATTTTGTAATATTGAGGTTTAATTCCTTTTGGTAATTGAAGTGGACTCAAGGGTATTTTCTTAAGATTTTCAGCCTTTTGTTTTCATTGTATTCTTCAAATTTTCTTATATAAGCTTTTGATATCTTGAGGCCATACTAGGGGTTGAATTCATTTATGATCTTTCAAGTTTTCTTCCTTATTCTTCTTTCTTCTTTTTTCTTTTTTTAATTCTATTAATTCTCCTCGAGTTTTTTTACCCTTTACATTCTCTATATAGATGCATACTCTGATTCGTGATCTTTTTCTCCTTTGTTTTAGGAGTTGATTAATATTTGGGATATTCAGATCTTTGGCGACGGGTAAAGAAGAAGAGGGAAATGGTGATTAGGTATTTAATTTCCTTTTTTTTTTTCCCTTTTCATTATTATTTGGTACTGAGATCTGGACTTGCTTGGTTTAACATTAGGGTAGCAGATAGATTTAGAGTTTTTGTTGAGGTACATAGTATAGAAGATTATTTTAATTAATTGGATTAGTGAATCTTCACTTTAGGAAGTTGTGGATTTAGCGGTTATATGAACTGTAGGGATTAATGGTTGAGGGGAAATATAATTATTTTTTCTAATTATTTTCTCAACATTGATATTTATTGATTTGCAAATAAAGTGGCTTTTGTGGTACCTACACATTTGATATCTCTGACGTTGAAATATAACTTTGTTGTTCTTTGAACAGGAGAAATAATAGATAGTTTAATTTATGTAACATTTGGTATACCTGGACTCAAACTGTTCCTGCAGAGGCAATAAAAATATCGGGCTGTGGGAAGAGAGCCAAGAGGCTAGGCATAACAGAGTTTGTGATCCGGTGTCCGGTGTCTGGTGAGTAGAGTTGGCAAAGATCTCAATTTGATTGCTGAACATAGCACTTATTGATATTATAATATGTTTTTACTTCAATGGAGGTAAATGAACTTTAATAACGACAATATATGAATAGTTCACTTTCATATTTGTCGACACCCGCCAATATATGGATATTAAAATTTCATATTTGTCGACACTCGCAGCGAAGCGCGGGGTCATCTTTTAGTATATAATAGAAAAGATAAGATTATGAAACATGGAGGGGTTGTTTCAACTGGGATTCATTGGAATTTTGAATCCTATTATTTAGAATCTTGAGTATTCAGAATTCTGTAAATAGTACAAATTTGTGTTTGTTATAAGATTCAGAATCCTTTACTTTTTACAGTAGATGTCAAATCATATATGAAAAATGGGTGATGATGTATTCTTATATTGTATTTGATGTCAAATGATGTCTAAAAAGTGGATGATAATGTATTATTATATTATATTTAGTAATATTTAATTTTTATTATAATGATGATAATGAGTGTGGGGTTAAGTGTAAGAAATTGCTGACCGTGGGTTGAAAATCTGAGTCTGTAGATGTCAAATCATATCTGGCAAATGGATGATAATGTATTTTTATATTGTATTTGATGTCAAATCATGTCTGAAAAGTGGATGATAATGTATTATTATATTATATTTAGTAATATTTAATTTCTTAAATATAATGATGATAATGAGTGTGGGGTTCGTTGTAAAAATTTGTTGATTGTGGATTGAAAATTTGAGTCGTAGAACAAATGAGGATTGAGATTTAGAATTCCAATCCTAATATTTGCAGTCTTAGACCAAACAAAGAGATTAATTCTCAATCTAAGATATTAATTCATTATGCATGATATCAAGAAAAGTAATTCTTATTAAATAATCTAATTTCTCTCCATTTCAAATTCTTCATATATATATATATATATATATATATATATATATATATATATATATATGTGTGTGTGTGTGTGTGTGTGTGTGTGTGTGTGTGTGTGATTTTGCCACGAAAGAAAAATACACCCAAAAAAAAAAGTTAGCGAGAAAATAAAAAGGATCAACTTTGTGTTACTATTAAAGTTTGTGCTTCAAGGTCAATTGCTCGAGTTCGATTTTATGTAATTATTTGTGGTCTGTCATGAATCAGGTTCTGAATTGGGAGAATTTAGGGATTAGGGTTTTGGCTGATGGAGGAGAAATGAAAAGTGGATCGGCCTGTGTGGGAAACGAGGCAGATGATATGGCAGACGGATACGGGTCGGTTGAATTAAACAGCAAAATGGTTCAGCAAGGCGGAAACGGGTCGGATGGGTTGATAACTGGGCCTAATGCATTTCAAGGTTGAGTGGGCGGCCCAGCTAGTAGTATTATTATTAGTAGTCTGGCCCAACAGCTTAAATATTATTAAGAAGTCCATTTTGCATCTTTGTTCCATTTATGTTGCTTAGAATATTAAGTTGTTATGATTTCTACATTTTTAGGGGACCAACAGTACACTCCAGATTATCCCCTCCATGTGGTATTAATGTATGATGCGAGAAATGGGAAAGACAAGTATTACATCAGAACTATCTTCCTCTCCAAGTCTCTCTCTTTCTCTCCCTCTCCATTCTTATGCTATTCATAGTTACAACCCAGAAATCCATCACCAAAATTATAGAAAATAACTAAAAACATTACAATTGGTACTCAGAGCCTTGATCCCCCACCATGGCAGAGATAACTCGTTTTAAAGACCTGCAAGAAGCCCAGAAAAAATTGGATCAGATCCTTCAAACAGAAGCTGCAAAAAGAGAAGCTACTGAGATGAAAATACAAGAGCAGATTTATGAAATTAATAGTGACATGACAAGCAAATTTGATCAACTATCCCAAACCCTAGCTTCCATTCAGTTGCAGCTACTAAATTTGGACAAAGGACCCAAACAGATAGATGAAGGGTCAATTCTGGGAGGTCCAGGCCCAGATTGGTCCTCTACCAGAACAAATTTTAAGCAACAAACAGTTGGCAACAGAATGATCCAAGAACAGTCATCTACCCACATCATCAGCCATTGCCCAAGCTGGATTTCCCCAGATTTGATGGTTCCCAGCCCAGGTCTTGGATGCTCAAATGCTAAGGATATTTCAAGTTAATACCCAACATACCTGATTCCCAGAAGGTAACCCTAGCCTCTATGCATTTTGAGGGAAAAGCTGCATTGTGGTAACAACAATTTTTCATGAAACAATTAGACCTACCCTGGCCCCAGTTTTTAGAAGTGATAGCTGCCAGATTTGAAGAGTTGAAGGAATTAAGAATAATTGCTGAATTTAACAAATTGAGACACACACACTCATATGTGGAATATGTGGAGAAGTTTGAAGAATTGAAAACTTGTATGCTGATATTGAATAATAGTGCATATTCTGAAGAATATTTAATAGCCAGTTTCAGTAGTGGGCTGAGTGAAGAGCTGCAGGCATTTATGCATATGTTTGAGCCCACAATCTTGCAACAAACCATTGAATTAGGGAAAAGGCAGTTACATACCTTGGAGGCCCTGGCAAAGAAATTCAGAAATACACCAAAGCCTAGTTCAACACTAAACATGAGGAGGAATGAGCTGGGAAGTGTAGCCAGGCCAAACCAGATTGCTAGCAAGCCAACATTCAAACTCTTAACTGCATCTGAGATGGCAGCCAGAAGGAAAAAAGGCCTTTGATACAATTGTGATGAACCATATTCTAGTGGACACAGGTGTAAAAATAGGATTTCCTATACTGAACTACATGCATAGTGAAGAAAAGGAACAGGAGGATAATGATTCAATGGAGGAGGTCCAGATGACTCTGAATTGTATATCAGGGGAGGGTGGAGTCACCACTATGAGACTTAATGGTGCTGTTGGAGGTGAGAAGATACACATACTGATTGACACAGGTAGTACCCTAAGTTTTATACAGGAATCTACTGCAAGAAAACTGGGCTGCACCTTAGACAATGTCAAACCTATCCTGGTCAAGGTTGCTAATGGGCAAAGGATGGTAAGTTATGATAGGGTTGTAGGATTTAAATGGAAAATGCAGGGCCACTATTTTACCTTCTCACCTAGGGTTCTAGCTACTGATGGATGTGATTTGATCTTGGGAGGTGATTGGTTGAAGGCTTGTACCCCCATTGAGTTTGATTATGACACGATGACATTCACAGTCACACTGTTGGGGAAGAGGGTGAAGATCCAAGCTATTACTACACCTGCTGAGTGCCAAATTATTTCTGGTCCTACCCTTTTCAAAATGATTCACCAAGAGGTGCCCACCCATATTGAGGAAGTGTATTGGCTTAAGGTCACACCTAAGGCTGAGCAAATAAATGACAAGATGGAGGATTTGCTGCTAGAGTTTCAAGATGTTTTTGAAGTACCAAAGGGGCTACCACCAGTCAGAGGGATTGAGCATAGCATTGTACTAAAAGAGGGGAGCAACCCTAAGCATCAATATCCTTATAGGGTTTTCCACAGCCAGAAAAATGAGATTGAAAGGATAGTGAAGGAGCTTTTAGACTCAGGATTTATTCAGCACAGTAGTAGTCCATTTGCATCACCAGTGCTCTTGGTCAAGAAGAAAGACACCACTTGGAGAATGTGTGTGGATTATAGGTATCTGAACAGCCTCACGATCAAACATAACTACCCTATTCCCATCATTGATGAATTGCTGTATGAATTACAGGGGGCTGAGTATTTCTCAAAAATTGATTTGAGGTCAGGTTATTTCCAGATATTATAATGAGGCCTGAGGATAGGTATCTCACTGCTTTCAACACTCATAATGGGCAGTTTGAGTTTCTAGTGATGCCCTATGGGCTATACAATGCACCTGCAACATTCTAATCCCTGATGAACCAGGTTTTTCAACCCATGCTGAGGAAAACAGTCTTAGTTTTCTTTGATGACATTCTTATTTACAGCAGAACAAGAGAGGACCATTATAGGGATGTGAAGGCAGTTCTATCCCTACTAAGGAAGCACACACTCTATGCAAAGAGAAGAAAGTGTCACTTTGGGCAGAGACAGATTGGGTACTTGGGACATATTATATCTAAAGATGGAGTAGCTACTGATCCTAGAAAAATCGCTGGCATGGTGGATTGGCCTAGACCTACCAATGTCAAACAACTTAGAGGGTTTCTTGGATTCACAGGTTATTACAAAAGATTTGTACAGGGGTATGGATTGCTTAGCAAACCACTTACTAGTCTGCTCAAAAAGGGGGGATTCCTATGGTCTGAAGAAGCAGAACATGCTTTCCACAATCTTAAGAAAGCAATGAGCACAGCACTAGTATTGGCTCTCCCAGATTTTTCCAAACCATTCCTGCTGGATACAGATGCAAGTGACATTGGACTAGGAGCTGTTCTCATGCAAGAAGGTAGGCCAATAGCCTATATGAGCAAGGCTCTATGCTTGAAAAATCAAGGGCTATCCATATATGAGAAGGAATTTATGGCAGTGTTGATGGCCATCCAAAAGTGGAGGCATTATTTGCAAGGGTACAAATTTATCATCAAGACAGATCAACAGGCTCTTAAACACCTATTGGACCAGAGAATTATGAACCCTATGCAGCAAAAGTGGATAACTAAATTACTGGGTTTTAATTATGAAATTCAATACAAAAAAGGGGCAGAAAACAAGGTTGCAGATGCCCTTTCTAGGAAGGAGCTCCCTGATGTGGTCAATTGTGGGATATCTACTGTCACCCCTACATGGATACAACAGGTATCTGATAGCTATTCAGATGACCCATTCTTTACCAAGATCCTAGCAGCCAAAACTTTAGACCCACAGGCACATCCTGAATTTGAGCTACTGGGGGAGATCATTAAGTATAAAGGAAGGATAGGAGTGGGAAAGGATCCTACACTCAGGCACACTATCCTATCTGAGATGCACAACATAGCCTATGGTGGACATTCTGGCATTATAGGAACCTACAAGAGGGTTAGTAGGGTTTTCTATTGGCCACTCATGAAAAAAGAAGTAGAAAGTTAGGTTAAACAGTGTGATGTTTGTGTTAAGAGCGAGGGGGAGAATAGACCAGGCCTTCTACAACCACTTCCAATTCTTCATCAAGCTTGGACACACATCTCAATGGATTTTATTGAAGGGTTGTCAAAATCAGCAGGGAAGGATGTAATTCTAGTGGTGATAGATAGGTTCACTAAATATGGCCATTTCATAGCCTTAACACATACTTACACAGCCAGTACAGTTGCTAAACTGTTTGTGGATTCTATCTACAAGTTACATGGGCAGCCACTACACATTGTAAGTGACAGAGACAAGGTGTTCACTAGTACCTTCTGGAAGGAACTGTTTAAAGCTATGGGGACTCAACTGAATTTACATCAGCTTACCACCCCCAATCAGATGGCCAAACTGAAAGACTGAACCAGTGTTTAGAAAATTACCTGAGGTGTATGGTGCAGCAAAACCCTAGAAGCTGGGCAAAATGGTTAACCTTGGCAGAATTCTGGTATAACACCAACTACCACACTAGCTTACAAACTACCCCTTTTCAAGCTCTCTATGGCTACCAACCCCCCTCAACATTTTTGGAGACACATATCATCACCCAACACCAAGACACAGATGAGTTCATAAAACAGAGGCAACAATTAACTCAAGACCTTAAACAAAACCTACTGCATGAACAACAGAGAATGGAATTCTTTGCAGATAAACAGAGGGAGGAGAGACAATTTGAGGTAGGGGATTGGGTTTATATAAATTTTAGCATTTCAGGCAAAATTCGTTGGTGATGAGGAAAAATCTCAAACTATCAGCCAAGTACTATGGACCATACCAAATCAGTGGGAGAGTAGGGGAGGTCGCTTACCGGCTATTGCTTCCAGATGGCTCCAGGATCCACCCGGTTTTCCACGTATTGCTCCTGAAGAAGAAGCTCAGTCCCACGCTGCAAGATTCGCCTATTCCGGATCTTCCTATCACGAATGATGACGGTGAGTTCCTGGTCACACCAAAAGAGTCAATTGGCCAGAGAGTGGCACAAAGGAGAAGAGAAATGGTGCAACAAATTTTTAATTACCTGGTGCAATGGCGGAACTGCGCAATCCACTTGGGAGGACGAGAAGTTTTTACGCAGATGCTTTCCAAAGTTTGATCCTTTGGGACAAGGATCTCAAGAGGGGAGGGGTATTGTCATGAATCAGGTTCTGAATTGGGAGAATTTAGGGATTAGGGTTTTGGCTGATGGAGGAGAAATGAAAAGGTGATCGGCCTGTGTGGGAAAGGAGGCAGATGATATGGCAGACGGATACGAGTCAGTTGAATTAAAGAGCAAAATGGCTCATCAAGGTAGAAACGGGTCGGATGGGTTGATAATTGGGCCTAATGCATTTCAGGGTTGAGTGGGCGGCCCAGCTAGTAGTATTATTATTAGTAGTCTGGCCCAGCAGCTTAAATATTATTAAGAAGTCCATTTAGCATCTTTGCTCAATTTATGTTGCTTAGAATATTAAGTTGTTATGATTTTCGCATTTTTAGGGGACCAACAGTACACTCTAAATGGTCCCCTCCATGTGTTATTAATGTATGATATGAGAAATGGGAAAAGACAAGTATTACATCAGAATTATCTTCCTCTCCAAGTCTCTCTCTTTCTCTCCCTCTCCATTCTTATGCTATTCATAGTTACAACCCAGAAATTCATCACCAAAATTACAGAAAATAACTAAAAACATTACATGGTCCTCCTTCTATCATTAGAATGATATAATAAACTTCTGACAAATTTACCTTTTTACTGACCCGACCCAATTTAACTATCAAAAATCTTATATTTATTACTCAATTATATTAGGAGAATCGGGTGAACTCAATTTTGAATTGCTCGAGCCAAACTAAACTACGCCAAACTCATTTGCAATTTGTATAAATGCAGTTAGATTCAGCCACATGCAGGGTGAAAATTAATAACTTTGAGTATAATGTACTCTCATACAATAAATTAAAAAAGATTAAAAAGAAAAGAGATTATTTTCAAATAGATTATGAAATAGGTTACATGTAAAAGTTAAAAAAAACAACAAAAAAACATCACCTATATATATTAATGCAAATTTTTCTTAACATATGTGATTGCTTCGTATGATTCGTTTAACAAATTAAAAATTATTGTGTTTCGATTACTTATACGTCATCCGACCCTAATATATACCTAATTTAATATTTTCATTTTATTATATCTTACCTAATTTAATCTTTTTCTTTTTTATATATTGACTAATTCAATATTTCTCTTTTATTCAATTGAATACTTTTTTTATTCTCCTAATAAAAATATAAATAAGTCATATATAATCAGTAGAAATATCTAAATTAGTCGTTTTAATTTAAAGACAAATTATATATGAAATAATTATAATTGCAAAAGAAGAATTATTATAAAAGTAATGAAATAAGTTAAATTTATAATAAAAGTTAAAATAATTTTACTGTTAAGATTGTAAATTATAGATAGGTAAATTTTAGAGTTATTTGCAATAATATAAGTATGTAACTAAATATTAGTAATAAATTATAAGAATTATATGATAATAATAATAATAATTATTATTATAATGATAATAATAATAAATAAATTAATATTAATTAGACACCGATACGATACGACATGAGTTGAGAGTATGCTGTCTTTTGGGTTTTCTAAGTAACTAATAGTTATTAACAAATTTAACTAAACATTAAAATATAAAATAATTTATAATAAATAATAATAGAGATTAGACACTAGTATAGAATGTGGCAATTCTTTTGAAATTTTTTTAGTGTGTAAATAAAATTATTAACGAATTTAATTTAAATAAAAAATTATTTAATAATATAATTAATTAATATATTAGAAATATACAATGCATAGGTTAGAATATATTCTTTAAATATTTTATTTTAAATTTAAAAATTTATAGTTATCACAAATATTTTTTATTTTTATTTTTTTGATATATTTTATTAATACACGAGTGTATAAGCAGTGTATAAAAAATTTTAAAATTAATAACTTTAACTAGTGTTGTAAGTTGACTTTTATTATGAAATAGGTAGTAGAAGATAAATAAATCGATATCATATCAAAATATAATAAAAACGGCGAGGGTATGAAAGGTCAACAAACTCCTGAGATGACTTAGTTTCAAAGAGTAAAAGACTTCAATAAGAAAATACCGGAACCCACCAGAAAACCCGATCATACACATACAACCGACACTCACTAACCGTTAAACTCCACCCAGTCCACCGTCGCCGGCGAATATATACACTCATTACATACACGCACGTATATACGTATATACAAAATTGTTGCAAAATCATGGCGGCGGTGGTCTCGGAGAAGATGGTGGACCCCACACCTCCAATTTCACAATCCATGGATAGTTCTAATTCTCCCAGACGCAGCCCTGGCGACTCGCCGTCCGGTTCACCTACGCACGCCGCACCCGATCTCTCCTCCGTTTCCACTCCCAGCCCTTCCAAGCAGCTTGATCTTCAGGTATACTTCCAATTTCAGTTATCTTATTTGGTGCTATTGAATTTCGATTAGGGGAATGGTTTCCCAATGTTGCTTGCTCTGTTCGGAGGAGAACGAACGAGTATCTTCAATGAGCTTTTCCTTGGATTTTAGCTTTACTGATTTGGTTCTTAGCTTAGTGGTTACATAAGTTAATGTTTTCGTCACTTTGTTTTGTTCCCAGCTCTTGTGTAAATGCTAACTATAGAAAACCTTTAATTCATTTGGAATATGTTGAAATGGTCATTATACTGAATCTGAATTGAGATTATTAACAAGAGCAAGTTGGTGAGTTGTTGAATTCTTTGTTTTTGAAGGGTCCAATGCTAGTAAGAATATTGTTAATCTAACTTATGTGTACTATTGTTAAGATTGTCCATTGGATTAATACTTCAAGGACAAAGCAATTTTGCTCACTGGTGATTTATTGAGTGCATTAGCTGATGGGTAGTGCTGTGTCTTTAATACAGAATCAACAGCTTTCAAGAGTTGAAGAATATCGACAGCTGTTTCGTCTTCCACCTGATGAGGTGAGTAAACTCATTTGCAAAAATAATAATGGTTGCATTATGATAGGCCATTTTTTTATGGAAATCTTTAATGTGTTTTATATTCATTACCCATCTTGTCCTTGGTCTCTTGCATTTATGTTTCTTTTTTGTTTCATGCATCCTAATTCCTAACTATGCTCCCTTAGCATGTATATCATATGTTCATTCAATTGTTATGAAACCTTTGCTGACGATGGCTTCAGGCTTGCATCATCAGTTGCTTTTGCATCTCAAAGTTGAAGTTATGATTTATGTGGTTTTGACCTTAAATTGGTCCAGACTGTAATCTCCGGATTTGGCCATCTTGGACTGTGATATGCAACTTAACACGCAGAACCATTTATTACAATTTCCTTGAAATCTTACAGGTTCTCATTCAAGATTTCAATTGTGCATTGCAAGAGAATTTTCTTCTTCAGGTAATTTTGATGTATTTGTTGGTTTGTTATTTTACCTTTTCCTAAAATTTTAATCTCTATAATTATTATTTATTCATTACATAAAATTGAAATGCTATTTCTTCATTGATTTGGACCAACTGTTTATCCTTTCTCTATCCGAGTTCGGAAGAAGTTATTGGTTGAATGAAATCTTTTGGTTTTTCTATCCTTATATATTTTATTTCTCTTCCTTGCAGGGTCATATGTACCTATTTGTTCACTGTATTTGTTTCTATTCCAACCTATTTGGATTTGAGACAAAGGTGTGTCCTTGAATTTATACTCTAATGAGTGATGTAACTTATATTGTTCGGCATGTTTCTGAATGTGTAGACTGTAATTACCTATTTGATTTTATAGAAAATTATTCCGTTCCATGAAATCACATCAGTACGTCGAGCAAAAGCAGTAGCTGTTTTTCCCACTGCTATAGAAGTAATAGCTGCAGGAAAGAAGGTATGAACATACTTCCGTACATAAATTGTTGTTCTGTGTCTTGAAAGATATGAGCAGTGTTCTGATTTGTAGAACTCTCATTTGTTTCTTCAGTATTTCTTCACCTCTTTTTTATTCCGCGATGAGGCTTTTAAGCTCATTAATGAAGGTTGGCTGCATCACAGCAATGGATCTCCTGAAGTTACAGAGCAGCAGGTATCTAAATTATAAATACAAAGTACATTCATGTTTAAACTCCTGATCTATTCCAGACTTGAATTATGAGCTTGATTTACTAACTTGCCTCTTCTTTTTTTTTGTTTGCTTTGTTCAAGAAGTTTAAGCCATGAAGATTCAATCCATTTTGTATAAAATTTTCCATGTTATTTCAGAACAGTTCTTCTTTAGTTTATCCGATTCACTCTATCATTGCATCATTAAATATAAATCACGAAGGTTTATCCCCTTTAGGTAACTTTTTATCCCATACGGCTTCTGATTGGCCTCTTCCTTTAGGCTTACCCACATTCTTTTTAAATTTATATACATTATTTTTATTTAAGAAGTTCAGGTTTACTTTTCATGCTTTCCATATTTCAAATAAGTATAATATTCAATTACTTGACTCTTGTAAGTAGTTCGGTTTCCCTGTAACTTGTATTATTTCTTTTAGAATTTACTGTTTTTGGATTGACTCTATTTTCTCAAGTTCTGTGGTATCTTTTCACTTGTTAGATAATGTAGGATAATTGTTTTCACTTTTCAGGTTAAAAACATTACGGACTAATTTCTAATTTGAGAAATTACAAACATCAGAGATTGAAGCAACTAGCATGATTTTCTTGTGGTCACACTATATTTGATGAAGTTTCCATTTTAATCAGTTTTTCTTCCCTATATATTTGTCAACTAGGAGCCAAAGCCTGGTATAAGCAGCCAGGAGAACGTCAGTTCTATGGTTGAAGAATCAAGTAGTTCTAGACAACTTGTGGATGAGTCGGATATCATTGAAAGGTATCTTTTTGATATATATATATGTTCATCTTCTGAATATTAGTTCATTCGAAAGTCGAACTGCCTAAAGTTGCTATTTCTTGGTTCCTTTTCTCTCATGAGATGGTTGGGAGTCAAATCAGACTGATGTTGCTGTGTGCGCAGTGATAAGAATGACCCCATATTAGAGGAGTCCAGATATTTTGTTGATGGTAAGCCTGAAATTGTCCCAACATCTACTGTCATGGAAGTTAGGGAAGAAGTGAATCCAGAAACTGATCCTGTTATCGAGTGTTCATCACCAGCAAGATCCTCAGCTTGGGAGCCTGAGGACACTGATTCACCCGGGGGTGAGTCAATATTTTTGTTTTCTACTTTTTCCGGTTTTTACTTAGTATTTTGTAACGAGGTCTCCTGATTTGCTTATATTACCTATGTTCCTCTTTTTTTTTTTTTAAAAATGAATAAATAAATTATATTAATCACATTTTGGCAAAATTATTGTTATATATGATATATCCTTCGATCTTTCCACTTTATCCCAGTTTCACATTTCGTGATGCAGTTCCTGAAGGTTACACGAAAGTTGCAGAATCCAAATTTCCGGTAATGTAATATTTTCTGCTTGTTAATTTCATTTCGGTTATATTATTTCATCTTTAAGATGGTTCTTATCAGGTTTCATTTAAATATTAATAATTTAATTTACTGTAACATAGATACGGGTAGAGGAGTTCTTTAACATGTTCTTTTCGGATGAGGGTGTCAGTTTCCACGAGTTATTTCACAGAAAATGTGGCGATAAAGGTGACTGGCTGAAGGCATTCTGTTATATCCATGTTCTTTCTCGTGTCCTATAAGTTGTGAAAGTTATTATTGTTATTATTTTATTTTTAACTGTATTTCATCTGGTATGCTGTTGTCCCTTCAAGATTTCAAGTGTACTTCATGGCAGCCTCATGCAAATTTTGGATATACTCGTGATGTATCATTTCAACATCCAATTAAACTTTATTTTGGTATGTATTTGTAAAAAAGAAAAATAATTTGGTTTGGAAATGGCATTTTCTGCCTTACATGATACACAGTAGCTTACTCTCTTGACTTCTTATCTTCAGGTGCAAGATTTGGTAGCTGTCAAGAGGTTCAGAAATGTAAAGTTTACAGAAACTGGCAAGTTTCTATTTGTCATTAGAAAATTTTGAACTCGTTGATGATGAATTTTACTGTCCTGCTTCATTTCATCGTAAATGGCATTTCTCCAGCCAGTTATCTGTTGGAGAAGCGCACCCAATAAAACATAATTTACTACATTACAATCTCTGATGATCTTCTTTTAATTTGTCCAGCAATCAGTGTCAATTCTGTTTTGATTTCTTCACTGAAATGTGTCTGGCAGCATTTGAATTTATACTGCTTGAAATTATCATTCATTATTCTCTGAAGTTCATTTTCATGTGTTGAATTTGGAGAAGTCCATTTGTCGGGGCTATCTGCTGCAAGATCTATTATATTTAGTTTTTTTGGTATGGTCGTATGTTAGGTTAGTTGTTAACAACAATATCATAATTTTATCATTCCAGCCATTTGATTGTCGATACTTCACAAGAGATCAGTGACGTGCCATATGGGGACTACTTCAGGGTGGAGGTACAGAAATCGCTCTTATTTTTGAAGTACTTAAACTAATGTGTAATTGATTTTGTTGGAAGCATGATCTGTTTTATTTTTAAGTGTTTGGTGTTGAAACACTTCTTTTATGGATTTTATGTCTTACTTTCTTGAACTGTTCACTCAGTCTTAAAGTGTATTTGTAATTGTGGTGTTAATGTCTTACCTGCATTGTCCCTAATTTTACAGGGCCGTTGGGATGTTGAGGAAGATGGCAATGAACAGAGTCCTGGCTGCATATTGAGGGTATACACCAATGTGGCCTTTTCTAAGAAAACCATGTGGAAAGGTTTGTTTCTACTTTTCTTAACTTTCCAGATGTCATTTCTTGTATTTATGTTCAAAACAATATAAAGATCTAAGGGTGTAATACCATTTCGTTTTGAAAATTTTGGAAATGTGAAAGAAATGATGCAATATATTTTTTTAAAAGAAGAACAAGATTTTTTGAAAGTGTGAATGAATATGAGATGAAAATATGATTGAAGTTGATATAATATAAATGTAGTAAATGATGATTGGATATGGTTGGTAGTTAGAGTTTTGTGAGTGGGGAAATAGTGAAATTTATGGGAAAATGTGTATGAATGATTAGTGCTGAGATGATTTTTATTTTAAAAATGAGTTGAAGTGATTGGTGGGAGAAAAAGGTGAAAGATGTTGAGTAGTGTAATTTTTTATTATGTCCAAATGCCACCTAAGTTTTCACCTCTGATTAGTGAGTCCAAAAGGCAGTGTGTTAGTGGGATGAGACTGTTTTTCTAATGTAACTTTATGCTAAGTATATCTCTATATGCTTTTCGTTTTTTCAGTATTGGCATGTTTTTAGTTGAAATTGTTTGAAGCTCATGTATATTTTCATAGGAATGCCTTGATTAATAAGATGGATTCCGTACACTAGTAATCAAACCAATTAATGAGATTATCAGGCTGTTGTAGAAGTAAAATAGAATTATAAGACTAACATATGGACTGTGTAGGTTAAATGAGCTGGCCGAGAATTGCTTATGCAATTAATTATTGAAAATAAGTATGCCTTTGATCTCATTTCGTTTTTTCTCATTATTTTGCTGCACAAATAAAACAGAATCCCTTTCTTCCCTCTATTTGCTTCCTTTTCAACCAGTATCTTCATTTCCTTTTTGTGCAATACTAGAAACTTTGAATCCTCTGTTAGTGGCATGTGTAACTTAACCATATTCGGTTAGATACTTTCTAAAAGTTATGCATGATAATATTACAGGGAAGATAGTACAGTCCACAGTCGAAGAGTGTCGAGAAGCTTATGAAACTTGGATAGATCTGGTAAAATTTGTTACCTTTTTTCCCACTTGTTTTTCGTATTTTCTTATTATCCAGTATTTAAAGATTCTATGAACCAATGTTTCAGGCACATAAAGTTTTGAAGCAGAAGAACCTAGAGAAGGAAGAAGGTAATTTATTTAATCATTTGTCCTTTTTAGCAAGTGCCAAACACATGAGACCCGATCTTGTAGTTCTAATTTTGTTCCGTAAACGATTAATTTTGTGGAATCGATTTTGATGCCCCAATTCGGGGAAGAAACTATATTAGGTATTGATGTTGAGCATCTTATCTTTGCTTTTTAGCAGGTTCTGCATCTAATTTGATTTCAAATGAGCAAGTTCAACTGGAAAAGCTAGAAAACACTCAGCCGCAACGTGTGGAGCATAAGACAATTGACGTAAGAACATCAGAAATCATACCAGATGTGAAGGATATGAACCGAGTCGATATTATTACTCCACAACGAAATGTTGGCGAGGCATCGGTTGGATCTCTGTTAAGGGATGCTATTACCAAAGTCTGCACATCTTTAAAGCATCAGAATACCTCTTCCTTGCTTCTCGTCTTTTCTATTGCTGTAATCCTCGTTTTAATGCAGGTAAACTTGCTGATCCTCTCTTGTAGACTTAGAGTTGGAAGAAAGGAGCTGGTTTATTATTATTATTATTATTATTATTATTATTATTATTATTATTATTATTATTATTATTATTATTAATTATAATTATTATTATTTAATAATAATAATAATTATTATTATCATCATCATCATCATCATCATCATCATCTCAGTTAATTAGAAGGGTTATGTATAAAAAGAACCCGAGGTTTAGTCTAACTACAAAAAAGACCCAGCAATCTTTTAAAATTACAAATAAATCCTTGAGGTTTGTATTTACTTTACAAATAGCCCAGCCCTAATTATTTTTGCCAGGGGGTTATTTGTAATTTTTAAAGATAATTGTTTTTTTTTTTTTTTTTTTTTTATAATTAGGCTAAACCTCAAGGTAGTTTTTGTAATTATCCCTAAATAACTAAGATTTGTGTTGGAATAAAGAAGCTAATAATAATAATAATAATAATAATAACAATAATAATTATAATTAATAATAACAACAACAATAATAATAATTAATAATTATAATCTCAGTTAAATATTAGGGTTAATTACAAAAACCACCTGAGGTTTCGTTTAATTACAAGAAAAACTAGTAATCTTTTAAAATTACAAAA
>BMAC01000749.1:255467-265985 GCA_014905375.1 Phtheirospermum japonicum
TCTAAGAATTTAAAACGCGAGAACACTAATTAAGACTAGGTATTTTAATTCAGCAACTAGAACATGTAAAATAAAGAAATTATTCTAAGAACTCAAGCAAAATCAACTAGCATAAACGAACATCAATTATCTAGAACGAAATGTAAACGAAATAAACTAACCAAGCATGAATAAAACTAAGCATAAATTAAACCAAGATTATGAATTGCAATATCAAAAGTATCTAAAGTTCGAAACATGAAATAACTCAAGAACAATTATTAGAAACTACTACTTAATTGCATAAATTAAACTAAGAAAGCGATAAAAGAGTTTGAGTACTWRTYTAAACTAAGGAATGCAGTAGATTCTCCAGCTAATCCGGAGAGGAGGGTTGATCTTTGTCGAAGAACAAATCACGAACCGACGGTTGGAGCTTAGCGATCCTCGAATCTTCGATCTCGATCAATTGTTGTTATAGAGGTGTGGATGATTTTGTTCTCGAACCAAGAGATCAAGTATTCAGTGTGTACGGGTCAGAGGTCTCTGTTTGGGACGGACTTAGAAGGGTTTAAATAGATCTCTTGAATATCAACTTCATCTAATTATGCGCCGAACTCGTCCGGTTACTTAGCTGTAAAATGAAAAACCACAAATAATCACTTATTTGCATCAATCTAGGTCAAAACGCGGTAAAATAAGCTGAGAGTACAAATATACGAAATAGAGCTTAAACTACCCAACTTATACCAAAAATAATAATAAAAACAAGATGTAAACCTACTAAAAATAAGGACAAATACGTGCTAATCAACAACCTACAGCAGCATTTGGTGTGACCCAAATCGGACCCGATCTTTCATCACCGACTTGTTGTATTCAAAATGATTCTTTTCCTCTTGGAATTGTTTACATTGAATATAGATGGAAAATATATGAACTCAATTTCCCTTCGGCAGATAGGTTAGTAATGGAGTTCATAATATTAGATTTATATTTACAAATATCTATGATGCAAGTTTTACCCCTTCACTTAGAAATTTCTGCAAAATCAAATCTCAATGTTATAATAATAGTAATAAGTAATTTACAAATAGAGAAACTACTTATCTTTAATATCTTTTCTCGAGATTAAGGATCTCTTAATGTTCCTTCTTCAACCATTTGAAGTTAAATTTGTCCATGAAATTCACAGGTTCACCACAAAACAGTTGCCACTTCCAAGAAAAATGAAATATTCGTCTTTGGATTGTTGGTAAAAACGTGTTTATGATTTTTCTTAGAAATGTGCAACTAACAATGCAAGGTTTAAATCGAGTCGAGTGTTGGACACTCTTTCGTAAAGATGAATATTGCCCCGCTATGGTGCTCACGGTTAACGGCAATCGCCTCTAAAATAAAACGGTTTACGATCCTAACTAAGTAGCACTTCAATACTTAGGACCTTCGGCGAACAAAACTATATTCGAAACTTTCAAGCCTCTAGAAGAAATAAGGACTTGGGCAATATGCTTCTATGGAAATCTATTTGTTTTACTTAATGAAGTTTTCTATTTGTGTTCTATTCATCTTCTAATCATATGTTCTTAATGATCATCCAAGGGCCTATTTATATATTTCCAAAGGTTTCAATTGAAATGACACGTCTATTCATAAAAACCTATTCAATTCAAATGGTTTAAACAAATGGACACATCAATTGAACAACACAACTATTAGCATAAACTCTTTCATGCCAAAAGCCACACCTTTAGGAAATTAAATTTTCATTCACTTAGAAATATTTATTAAACTTTTAATAACAATTCCCAACAGTCGCACACATAACGACTAACCGAAATACGCGATGGGCTGACCAGGATGCGCCCATGGCTGAGCTGACTTGACATGGTCGAGCCAACTCGGCGAGGCCGACCAAACCCCGTACAACTTACACACCTAAGCCCAATCACCAACACCATTTCCAACTTAACTCGCACTTCGGGACAACCTAATCCATGGCCAATCCACTTGGCTAATATCTGCCTAGAACACGACCAATTCCAGCTCGAACGGCTGACTAGTGTGTGAGAAGCACACCGGCGCATGTGTCTCTACCGACCAAGACATGTTTCGGCCAACTAGAACACATCCGGACGACCAGAGCGCACTTAGCACACCATTGACTCGACTCGGCGAAGCCAACCTGACTACGATGAGGAACATGTATGATGCCTAAATCCCCAAATAATAAAACTATCTCAGCTAGGCCGACCTGGCCTTGGATGTAGGTCCATCAAAAGTGACTCAATAATGATGTAAGCTAAGTATGGAGGAAAGTACAAAATAACTGTGCCCAAATGTGAAACTAGGGTTAGGGTTAATATCTTGTTACCAAAATAATTTTATGTCCAATCATACAGTAACACGTGTCCATAAAGTTTTCAAGGGAAACCTATAAATAACTTCTCCAAGAGATAAAGAGGGAGTTCAAATTCTAGAGAGAGAAAGCACATGGAGAGGATTTTAGAGAGAGAAAGCTTGTAATCAAGAACTCACTCTTGTATAACAATATAAAGAGCCGGTTAAAGCCGATCCGAACTCAAAAAAGGAATAAAATAGCTAAGTGGTTTTTTCCTACTCATTTTCTCCATATTATTTTCCTGATCTGTTTAATTATTATGTTCGGTTTAGCTACTTTTAGCTTAAACAAATGTAATAAAAATTCACTCTTGTATACAGTATAAGGATCTGGTTAAGGCCGAACCGAACTCAAAAAAGGAATAAAATAGATAAGTGGTTTTTTCCTACTCGTTTTCTCCATATTATTTTGTTGTTCTATTTATCTAATTGTTATATTTGGTTTAGCTACTTTTAGCTTAAACAAAATGGCGATAGAGTAAGACCCTTGTAACGAACATCTACTATAAAACGGATCGGTCGACCTGAAATAGCTACTCCACATTAAAACTCATTGAGCTCCACCAACTCTTGAGTTTTTTTTTTTATTTTGAGGAGTTGAACACTAGTTCTCCAACTCATTTCGAGGAGTTGAACATCAGCTCTCTATCTCTAAACATCTTTTGCCCGTTTCATTTTGAGAAGCTCAACATCAGCTCTTTAGCTCAAGCTTTTTTTTCAATTTATTCATTATGAGGAACTAAAATTCCGCTCGCTAGTTCATGAGAAGCTAATCCAGATTTGCATGTTTTGGGATTATTTTTGTTTTTCTAAGTAGCAGTTTGTCAGCTCAATGGTCACGATGTGCCCATCAGAAAGTCCCAGATGAGATTTTGGAAATGATGTAATTCGACCTTAATAATCTTAGCCCCGAGTAAGTACAATCATTCATGCGGCACCCCTCTTTTTCTATACAATTCGAAGAAGAGAATGATAAAAGCAATTATGACACCTGGAAAACTGAGTTCGACACTAAGAAAATGTCAATCCACTTGGGGGCACTCTATGTCAAATCCGATCTCAGCTGAGATTTAGGAATGAAAAGGAATATTCGATGAGGATGCCGAGATGAGTGTTAAAGGCAAGCTCGACAGACCTTCAATAGCATGACGCTTGACATTTTCATCACCCTAAAATGTTCCCACTCATCTCAAAAAGATGACCTACAAAGCCACCGAAGATCCCCCCACCCGATCTCTCAACAATAGAAGCCAGGACGAATTGAGCATACCTCTCCCACAACAGATCCTTGGTGATGATTCACACGAGTTGAAGTATCTCAAACAATGAATTTTCGAGCAAGAATTTAAGAAAGAGGCATACCCCGTGCCAAATTTGTGACAGATAACTTGATCCATCGAAAATCTCAGCTCAGCATCCGGTGATGAGTCACCTCTATTTTCTCAACTTCTTTTAGAGCAACTGACTGGGAAATTGAAGTCCCACCGATAGCTCTCTATAAGGGCAATAGTGATTTCACACTTGAGCAACTATAAAACTATATCACTACAAAAAATCTCGGCTATGCTGACGGCCAAATCTGTCAGAAATCCATCAGTATATGGAATACTGACGGCCTCCTAACGGATATTGGCCATCAACATTCCCGTGATCAGGATTGTAGTATCCTGACGAGAAAATGTTTCCGTCAGTATTATTGATGGCTTTCTTGACGGCCAAATCCGTTAGGAAATGTCCATCAGTATTCCTGGTGGGTTTGGCAGTCAGGAGTATCTGATGCCATCCTGACGGGTTTGGTCGTTAGCGATCCTGGCGGGTATGTGCCTGTCAGTATTGCTTGCGGGTGTTCGCCGTCAAAAAGTCCTGAAATATACTGATGGCCTACCCGTCAGTAGGCCGTTAGTAAGAAAATAAAAGTATTATAAAATTTTCTAATATATTAATTAATAATTAAATTTAAAAAATAATAAATTTTAGATAATCCAAAATAAATTATCCACTAATTAAAAATCAAAACAAATTATCCAATAACTAAAAATCAAAACAAATAATCCAAATATATCAAAGTATAAAACAATCCTGAATTATCCATCCATCTAACTATCACCAACATCGAATGTCAGATCAGGGGGAGGCTGAGTAGGAGGCTGACGAGACATGGCCAGGGCAACAGCGGCTTCAATCTGCTGATGGAGCGCCAACTGGGAACGCTCCTGCTCCTCGTGGATCTGCTGAATCTCCAGCGCTTGCTCCTCGTGGATCCGCTGAAGCTCCTGGTTGGCTAGCTCAAGCTGCGTCTGCTGGGACTGGAGCTGCGTCTGAAGTTGACGAACATCGGCGGTGGAGGTGGAAGAAGTACTTCCCTTCTAAGCCTTCTCGAAGCATCCAAGGCCATAGCGTCGACCCTTCTTATTCCCAAAAACCTGTAGATAGACCTCATTCGGGTTTACCTGAGTGCTGCTATCATCAAACGACGCAGCACGCCTCAACTCCAAAGCCCTCTCATAGTCCTCCTGATATCGAAATTTTCAACTATTATTACTAAACAACTTTTATAAGATTTTATACTAACTAACTCAGATATATATAATATATAAACTTACAGCTATCCTCTGGGCTTTGGGATCCGTAAATGTGCCGGCGGGATTTCGATGATACTTCAGAAGAAGCTCGTAGTTACTGGGCTGCGTACCCGTCTAAGCAGCCTGTATATTAAGATACATTTACAATATTTAATATAATGAATTAATTAAAATATAAAATTATACATGTTCAATAATATAATTAATTACTTAAAATATAATATTATTATCGACTTACAATTTTGACGGCTTGTCAATTTGCCAGCTTAGACCCGCCTCGGTGCTTTGCTATAACTAGTCGAAGGGCCTCCGGGCTCACTCAATCTGTTGCGCCTGGACTTCTCAGACTTCTCTACCTCCCCAGGCCTCTAAAACTCCAGAACCCATCTATTCCAGGTCGTCTCCCCTTCGCAGGAAGGTATCGTCCCAGCCAGTCGATACGCCTTCTTCCACTCATACATACGACTGTTATAAGACTCCCGCATCGCTATATAGAATGCCGTCTTGATGGAATTTTCATCGTATATACCTCTGTCCCACCACACCAATCCCTACAAAATAAATACGATTATACAAAATAATTAATCAATTTACTTAATACAAAATAAAGAAATAAACAAAATTACTCTAAAATGAGGCCACCACGTCTGACGATGGCTGTCCAGGTTGTGCTCAAATTTCCACCCTGTTGGGTGGATACGAGACTCATGTATAGTCCTCAAATAGGTCGGCAAGTCCTTCGACGAACTTCGTAACCTAAAAATTAATAAATTTATTTCAATATATGCCAAATAATTAAATTATATATTGAACACATAACAAAATTGATTAAAATGTTACTTACATATTTCCGAGCATGAATACCTCGATCCCGGTAGTCCTGACCTCTGTACCGGGCGTGCTCCCCGCCTTATCAGACGGGGTAGGTGGAACAGTATCATCAAAGTCTAAGTCAGTGGCATCATCTTCATGGGGATCGAGGACGATGATCGAGAGAAATCTGACGATTATGAGGACCCCTGCCAGGCATCTAACATACAACATAGTTTTATTAATAAATAAAATTTTATATATATATATATAGTATATATATATATATATATATATATATATATGATTGTTCAGATTATCATTAACACTCATAAAATCTTCGAACCTCAACCCTAACTCTCAGACTCATCTTCGTATCTTTCTTCATCTTCTTCAGTTAATACTAGTTCATCGCTTTCCGACTCTTCTAAATCATCATTGACCGGCTCGTCGTTCTCGTGATTGAGAGGGTCGTTTAATTGGAAGTCAACATCCTCCAATTGTATTGCAGGAAATGTTTCTACAACATCTTCTTGGAATGACTGTTGTTCAGGCACACGAGGCTCGGTATAATCTACCGTCGATCGAGCTATAATTTGACAAGTTGCCCACCAATCTATTTTGTCTCGCTTCAAACTCGAATACGAACTGTAGCGCACTTGAGTCGCTTGGGAGGCGAGTACAAATGGCCCTTATAGATTGAATCTACGTTTATGATTGATATCAACGAGCTTATATTGAGGGTGAATTTTCATGCCGGTTGGAGTTGGATCTAACCACTCACATTTGAACAAGAGCGTCTTTCCGGTCGTCTGAAGCCCGTGATACTCCAATTTAACCACTTCTAGAAGACGACCGTAATAACCCATGTAATCTGGCCCATAATTTTTTCCTCTAATACAAACTCCTGTGCTCGACGTTGATCATTCAAAACCATATGCAAGCGTGTGAAATCTATATCCATTTATCTTAAAACCGTTGAATGTGTTCACAACCCGTGATGGACCATACGCAATGGACCTTATATATTAATTGCCATGTAGTTTTAAAGATAATTAAGACTCACGTAGTTCTCGGACCAAATAGGAAATTCAGCATCCAAATCTCGATTCAGTGCCTCATCTGTAATGTTCGGATGGTGACATTTAATGCCATCTTCGAACAAACGACACATTTATATTTAAAATGAAGAATTGTTATAATATTTAATTAATAGATTTCGCTAATTACAATTGCAACTAGCTTGAATCATTAACCTGATAAATTGTTGGAGTTCAGCATAATTTTGTAACACATATCTTCGGGCCTCGGCCAATTCTTCATCCGACAAGAATCTTTTCCCTGCGTCTGAGAAAGATTCACCATTATTTTTGAAAATAGATAGAACATTTGGATCGTCGTCTTCATCATTTTGAACTTCTTCATTACTATTTAAGTTTGTCCTTTTTGTGGAGACTTTATCGTCGAAGTAGTACGAAACAAAATTCGACGCCTCTTCAACTAGATATGCGTTTTCTATCAAGCCTTCAACACACGCTTTATTCCTTATGTTGTTTTCCAACTTGCGAAAATACCTCTCGAAAGGATACATCCACTTATATTGCACTGGACCAGCAATTCTCGCTTCGTACGGTAAGTGGATGGGCAAATGTTTCATTGAATCGAAGAAACTTGGTGGAAATATCATCTCAAGTTGACAGAGTATTAGGGGAATGTCACGCTCTAAATGACTCATATCAGCAATTCCAATGACTCTCGTACTCAGATCTCTGAAAAACAAACTTAGCTCTGTTAGTGCCTTCCACACGGGATGAGGAAGCAGTTTTCGAAATGCAATTGGGATCAACCGTTGTATAAACACGTGATAGTCATGGGTTTTCATCCCATACAATCTCAACCCTTTCATATCAACACAGCGACCTAGATTTGATGCGTACCCGTCTGTTAATTCGAGAGCCTTTATCCATTCACACATTGCAACTTTTGATGGCTTATCGAGCGTGTACGACGTTTTGGGATACTTTCCTGATGCGTCTGCATGAAGTTCGGCACGGTGACATTATTCTGCTAACTCATCTCTTTATTTTGAAGTGTCTTTTGTCTTCCCTTTGATATTCATCACCGTGTTAAACACATTATCAAAAACATTTTTCTCAATTTTCATAACGTCTAAATTATGACGAATCAAGTTAGTGCTCCAGTAAGGCAAATCCCAAGAAATACTTCTTTTTCTCCAACAAGTATTCTTCGCTATTAGTCCGTTCACAAGTTCTGCATTTTCATCGGTTACTTTCAGAAGTCCTAGCCTTTCAATTTCGGCCAAGATCTTTGTTCTAGAATGACGTGCGGCGGCAGAGCTTCAACCTTTCTACTTTTCCTATTTTTTTTATCTTTACGAAGTCGATGATCACATTCTAGAAATTTACGATGTTTATCAAACCATGAGTGTTTCATGCTCTTTTGAAGGGTAAAAGCATCCGAACGCTCCATGCAATACGGACAAGCCATTCGACCGGCCGTACTCCAACTGGACAACATTGAGTAGGTAGGAAAGTCGCTAATGGTCCACATAAGGGCCGCTCGCAATTGAAAGTTCTATTTTTTAGATACGTCGTACGAGAGAGCACCATCGGACCACTACTACTTCAGCTCCTCAATCAACAGCTGTAGAAAAACCTTATCTTTAGGGTTCTGTGGGTCCGGGACGAGAAAGCTAAGAAACATGTACTGCTCTTTCATGCAAATCCAGGGAGGCAAATTGTATGGTGTGACAATCACCAACCATGATGAGTATTGTTTTCCAAAACTTCCAAAAGGTTGAAATCCGTCTATACATAGACCCAATCTTACATTTCGAGTTTCAGGGATGAACTCTGGATGAGTTTGATCGAAGTGCCTCCAAGCCTTAAAATATGACGGGTGACGCATGACACCATCCTCTACCATATGTTCTGCATGCCACCGCATATCTTTTGCCATTGTTTTAGATGCGTACAACCTCTGCAGGCGGGCCGTTAGAGGAAAGTAAAACATCCTCTTGTACGGAACTAAGTTGGACTTGCGCCGTTTAGCTTGGATGATCACAAAAATTGCACTTATCCAGATTAAAATCATCCTTCTAATAAATCATGCAGTTCTTCACGCAGCAATCTATCTTCTCTACCGGTAATCCCATACCTCTCAACAACTTCTTACTTTCATAGAAATTATCTGCAACATTGTTATCTTCTGGCACGATCTCTTTGATTAAATCAATAAATTGATCATAACATTTCTGAGAAATGCCATGCTCCGATTTCAAATTCATAAGATGGGCAACTAAAGACAACCGATTGTGTTTCTTGCAACCGGGATACGAATTTTTTTTTGCAACCTTTCAGAATATCTAAAAATTTCTTTGCCTCGGATTAGGTGATTCATCTAACTCAATATCATTTATATCGAAATTGGGACCAGCAACATCTTGCACCATATCGACGTATGCATTTGATGATGATCCCTCGACTTCAATATCAGCAGGCGATGAGACGAGATCTGTTTCCCGTGATGAGTCCAAATGTAGTAATCAGCAATGAACCATTTGGTACCGAGGTGTCATTTTATCTCATCGATAGAACTATAACTAGAGTTCCTACACTTAGTTCGTGGGCAAGGGCATTTTAGTTTATCACCGTCCCTCTCTGCAGAAACATGCGTGAGTGAAAATTGTACGAACTATCTACACCGGCCATGAACTCCGAATTTACAAATCCAACAATATTCCCTTTGTACATCCAACTACGATTAGCAGCCATCCTAAGATTTTTGAGTGGTATTCGTGCGGAAAAGAACGTGGAAAAACTTCGGCAGCATTACAAGAAGAATGAATAATTCAAGTTATAATTGGTAAGACTTCTATCCCATTCAAGAACGTGACATTTAGTAGTATGTATTATTTTAAAATACGCATTTTTCTTAGATTCAAGATTTCGGCAGCATCTCCCTATTTTGCATGTAATTGTGGTGTTTATCTCGTGTTTTTAATTAGGATTTTATGTTAATTTTAGTAGTTTTTTAGTCGAGTTTTGTTAGGTTTTCACTTGTTTTCTCGTTTTGTTGTTCTTTTCGTGTTTCTTGTTGATTTTATACTTAAAATGGCTAAAATGAGTTCAATTAATTTGTGGATGGGGGTTATTTGTGTTAGGTTTTGACAAGAAGGCAAAAAGAAGGTGAAAATTGGCCCTTGGCTCGATTTGGCTCGAGCCAAGGCGAGTCCCGCGCACAGCTGCTCGGTCCGCTGCCGAGCGCTGCCGGCCACGCCCGCCTAGTCCCGCGCGCAGCTGCCGAGTCCCGCCCGCAAGCCCACGCGCAACTGCCGAGAGCCAGCGCCCACGTCTGCCGAGCCTGCCAAGGTCCTGCACGCCACGCCTGCCGAGACTGCCGAGCGGTCGGCTTGACTGAACTTCAGAGTGGCCATCCACGCCCGTCCTGCCGAGAGCAGTCGATCGACTGCCGAGCCAGTCGATCGACTGCGCGCGCCAGCCGGTCATGCCTGCCGAGAACACTCGGCCATGCCCGAACGTGTCCGCCCACGCCTGCCGACAGCGACCGAGCCAGCCTGCCCAGCGCCGAGCCATCTCGCCCATCTCTGAGCTACCTTGCAATTTTGCCGAGCCAATCGAGCCCAACTCGACCCAAATGGTCTATTTTGACCATTTTGGGTCAAAATTTGGTCAATGCATGGAAATCCAAGCTCTTATGTCATAAT
>BMAC01000749.1:298394-345377 GCA_014905375.1 Phtheirospermum japonicum
TAGTGAGTGCCGACTCCAATCGGACAATAATATTCAGTTGATCCTCCTTTTCTTGAGTCAGTTTTTTCCATGTTGATCATAAGAGCCTTGACTCTGAGCAGTTGAATTACCCTAATTGGCAAATAATTCATCATACTCAATTTTCAACTTCTCGTATCTGTCAGGTGTTTCCTCCACTTTTGCATTCAAGCACCAGGTGTTGGTTTTGGTGTTACCAACACGAATGTCGTCATCCCACATAACGTTGGCAAACAATGCTGGAACAGTATGAGATGCGTCAGAATCGCTGTCCTCTTCATTGAACTCTTTGGCAATCAAGTTCTTCTTTCTCAGAGTATTTGCACATTCGTTTTTATAATGTCCCCAACCTTTACATTCATGACATTGAACTTCATCAAGAGGCTTTGGGATTTAGAGGTCTTGGATTTCGAAGATGAGGAGTGAAAATTTGGCAAGTGTACGCCCTGATAATTTTGGTGTGGTGTCTTTGGCTTGAATTCTTAATAAGACCCTCCAATGTTGTTTTTCCTCTTCAAGTGCTTGTTGAACCATTGATAAATAAGAGACACTTCTTCTTCACCAAGTGTGGTAGATTCAGTCTTCTCTAGTATCTCTCTCCAATCAATATCTTCATCATCATCAGAGTTAACATCGGATGTTAGAGCAATATTCTTCTCTTTTGAGTTGGAACCAAGATGTTCCATTTCAAACATTTTGAGAGAGTCTACCAATGCATCGAAGTCTAAATATATGTATCCTTCGCTTCTTCAATAGCTCTTTGATGCTAAGTTTCTTCGAAATGATCTTAGTAACTTTCCAAAAGACGTGATTTAGTCACACCTTCACCAAGTTCTTCACACTCGTTAGAAATATCTGAGAGTCTCATAGAATAGTCTGGATTCTTTGTCATCCATCCTCATTGACTCAAAGGTAACATTCAGCATCCTCATTCTTGATTTCTTGACACTGTGAGTTCCTTCACACACCCTCTGCAACGCATCCCAATCATCTTTTGCCAACTCACACTTTATAATAGAGCTTGAATCAATATAACCACGGAGAGTGTTGATATTGTTGGAGTTCCAATTGGACACGGCTAGTTCATCAGCCGTCCACTCTTCTTCCCTCTTGATGATGGTATCACCATCAGCATCAATGATGCGTAGTTTTTCCCATCCTATCAGTATGGTTCTCCTATGCTCGTTCATCAATAGTCTTGATGTTCCACCTCATCCTTTATTGCCAGAGAGAATAGTTCTCGCTATTAAGGATCGGAGGTCGCGGATTTCCTTGAGCATCCATAGCGTCCTACAAAAATAAGGATCAGTATACTTAGTACGTCAAGTAACTGCTCTAGATGCCAATTGTAAGTTCGTAGGTCTATGGATATTAAATAAGTATCAGTAAATCGATGTTATGTCTGGTGTTATAACACCAGAAGTAACACTAAACAATAACAATAAAAGGCAGCGGAATAATTAAAAGGAACACAACAAATTAAATTTTGTTCGTAAGCAACGTGCTTACGAACTGGGTATATAAACCTGAAAAATATATTATTTCAATTCTTTAAGATAAAATACAAAATTATAAAGTAATATATGAAAACATTAGCATCAACACTTTGATACTAAGTACTTGCGGCCACGCGTGTGATGATCTTCTCCGTTGGTTACACAACTTCAAAGATGTCTGAGTTGTGAATTGTGGCTTCAAGAGTTTCTCGTGCTTGTGTTCTTCTTCTCGTGCGTCGTCTTTCCTTTCTGCGTAGAAAATTATTCTCACAAGCTCTCATTTACAAGATAATCCTTGTCTTAAATAGACAAGAGTCCTAAACTTGGTAAACAAGTTAACTAACCTAAAAACTCTATCTAGGAAACAAAATAAAGATAAAATCTAGTTTCCTAATATTTTGAGCCCAAGAAAGGCAAATTAAAACAAAAGGAAAATAAGGAAATTGCCGTGAATAAAATTCCCAACATGATCGATCGACTTGTTCCACTGGAAACGCAAAGCAATGAAACCTCGCAATTCTTGTGAAGGTGCCACGAGGTGTGTTTCATTGTATTAGAACCACGAGAATTAGTAATTGATCGGTAATACGCTTTTTCTATTTTTTTATTTTTCTAAATTAAAAAAAGCGAGGGGATTGAACTTTAATCGAAAAAAACCAAGGAGAAATGATTCTCCTCGGGGCTTTCCGAGTGGAATCCACTCCCTCATCTTTTTTTAATTTTAAAAAATCAAAAAAAAAGAAAAAAATATTATTACGTAAAATAAACCATATCCTATAATTTAAGCACATGGGTTGATTTTGACATGGGTTTTACTAGAAAAATATCACCAAGCATGTATGTATTTACACGTGTCGTGTAATTCGACCAACAGTAACCACGATACGATCGATCAATTTGTTCCATTGGAAACGCAAAGAAACAAAGCCTCGTAATTTTTGTGAAGGTGCAACGAGGTGTGTTTCATTGTTTTAGAACCATGAGAATTAGTAATTGATCGATAAATATGCTTTTTTAAAAAAAAATTTCAAATTAAAAAAATTGATGGGAGTGGATTCCCCTTAAAAACTCAAGGGTAAATGATTCCCCTCAGTTTTTCCGAGGGTAATTTAATCTCTTCAGATTTTTTGAGGGCGAACGCTGCCGTTGGTAACCTTTGTACAACAAGTTAGGTCACCAGTAGGTGCCCTTTTTTTCCTTCTCCTCCTCCTTTTCTCTGCCTCCGCCGCCTCAAGCCGCTGCTCCACCGCCTCCAGCAGCCTCAAGCCGTCGATCCACCGAGTCTTTGCCTCCATCCGCCTCCAATCGTCTCCGCCTAAAGTTGTCACCCCCGGCCAGCCTCTAACCTCTAGTCGCCAGCCTCCAAGGTAAGTGATTTTGCTGGTTTTTTGTTTAATTTATACGAGGATAATTGTGGTTATATAGGGTTAATTTTGAATTAGGCTTGAATTATGAATTTATATGTTAATTAGTGTATTGTTATATAGTTTGAGTTTAATTAGGGGTTTATGTATTAATATAAGGTTTAATTTATAATTATGATCTATTTGAGGTTTGATTTGTAATTATGATTTAATTTTAGGTTTAATTTGTAATTATAATTTAAAATAGGGTTTAATTTGAAAATAGGATTTAATTATATACAAATAAATTAAATTAAGGCTAGTTAGGTCGTTGGTATTCATTTAGGGTTTGATTTTTAATTATGATTTAATTTAGGTTTAATTTATAATTATTATTTAATCTAGGGCTTGATATAGGGATTATTGTATAATTAAAGTTTAATTCGTAATTAATAGGCATATTTAGGGGTTATTGTATAATATGGGTTTAATTTTGCAACTATCTTTTAAAGTGTATGTGTTGATGGTTTTTAAATGTCGTGATGATCGGTTTTGTTTAATGTATGTTATGGCTTGTGTATATTATATACATGTTGCAATTCATTGATGTTATGATTGGTTGGGTAGACGTTAGTGATGACGTATTATACGGTGCTGGCCGAGAGGTTTCATCTCTACAATAACAATTTTCAAAATTATTTTAAAAAATGATGGTATTTTTGAAAAGTTTTAAATTATTGGTGAGGGTGGTTTTCAAATGTCGTAGTGATCGGTACGTGGATGTTGTGTTTAATATATATATTATGGTTTGTCTATATTGTATACATGTTGTGATTGATTGGTTGATGTATACGTTGGTGATGACGTGGTTTACAGCGTCAGCCGGGAGGTTTCATCCCTCCAAAATGGAGTTTAAAATTATTTTTTTAGAATACAATCTTTGTTTCTACAAGCAAACACTATACCTCAGACTCGTTTCTAATTTAGTATCGAGTAGAAAGTTTGATACTAAATCCCAAATTGTCCACTAATTTGTGGACAGTTTGAGAACGTGATTGTAATATGAATTATCTTATGTGTATGTTTTTTGTTGATTATAAAATCTTGGTTTAGTAACTCTCTTTTTTTCTCGATTGCACTACAATATATGTGTACTTAGAGAACTAAAGGGAGATGCTACCAAAAATTTTAGTCAACAAAATTTATATACTAAGACACTGTATTACTGGAAAATTACGTTTTAGAATAGGATATGACCCTTAGCAATAATTCAATCATTTTCTAGCCACCCCCATGCTTCCCAGTTTTTAATAAATCAATATAACAATTGTATATTGATAGGATGATCTCTGATCATGGTTGGATGTACAAACTAATCATCAACTACTTCTTATCCCCACAATTCGTGGATGGAGTCGAGAGATTTACTGAATTTTCTTAAGCACATTCCTCACATAAGGTCGAAGAGAGGTTAAAGTGTCCTTGTAATCTTAGTAGAAGTAGGAATCATAGGTTCTCGACATTAATGAGATTAAGTATCACCTGGTTAGACATGGATTAAGCCCAATTACTATATATGGATTTACCACAGAGAATGCCATCCCGGCACCTCTTAATGACATCATGATTTTCACGTTGGAGGAACCTCTTACATTGCTCTTGAAGAATCATCAAACGCGTACATTAATATGGTTGTCGATATGAAAGAGTCGTCAAACCCTGAGGCCCAAAAATTTATGACATGTATTGAAAGCTGGACATACTCAGTTGTCATTAGTTTCCCATCTCATAAATTTGAAGTCAGAGAATCGCATGTCTCATAAATATTATGATCAATTGAGTGAATTAATCAAAGAGATTTTACTGAAAGACAATTTCATACCTGATAACTTCTACAACAGTGAGAAGTTGCTAAGGGGTATGGGCTTATCGGTCAAGAACATAGATTGTTCTAAGAATAATTTTATGATCTATTGGAGAGGCGGTTATGATTTGACAAATGCAAATTTTCAATGAACCTCGATTTAAACTCGTTTCTCAAGGCAAAATAAAATGATAGAAGGCTCATGTCACGTACAAGAAGATGTACTATTTTCCATTAACTCCTCGTCTACAGTGGTGGTACGCATAAGGCTAAATCAAAAGACATGAGATGGCATGATGAACACGCGGTTGAAGATGATGTTATGCGCCACCCATCCAACTCACAAGTTTGGAAACATATTAACTAAACTCATCAAGATTTCACAGCAGTAACTCAAGACGTGAGATTGTGTCTTTGTAAAAATGATTTTCAACCATTTAGAAGTATTGGCGCATAATATTCATCGTGGCCTATCATAGTAACACCCTAAAAGAACTAATTTTCTAAAATGACGACGGTAAGAATGGTGTAGATGGAGCTGATGAAGTTCCCCCAGTCTTTAAAAAATATGGAGAGATATTTGATACAAAGGGAAAAGATTCTTAATCAAAGTAGAATACAACGCCGCAAGGATATACATTTTGCTGAATTGCGAAGAGGTCGAATAATATGTTAGGTACAAATACTCTTTTCAATTTCTACTGTAACTTTATTTATTATGTACAAATAATTTTTTACTCAATTTTCTAACAAATGATGAGTTATTTACACGGAGAGCATTCAACGTCTCCAACCAAATATTACAGATGATAGACTCAATGAAAAATTGAAAAATGAATTTGCCAATTGGTTCAAATACTACGTAGACATTCAATACCGAGATGCATATCATTTAATTACCGTATGTATTTATCTATTATATTTTCTAAATTAAAAATGGTTCTTCAACATCATAGGCTAGAGATCCTTCAAACAATGTGATCAACGTGAACATTAGGAGTCCAGCAGAAGGTCCATCATGATGTGTGAAAACGTATATTGGATGTAAGAAAAATGGTTATAATTTTCACACAATTGAGCACGGGTGTAACAAATCAACATCAAGCAGTGGAGTATGTATTAAAGGATCAAACTATGGGGCAGCCGAGTATAATTATTACGGTCGTCTCATAGAAATTGTGCAGTTCGAATACACCAAGCGAATGGAGAAAAACACACTATTGTTCAAATACGGCTAGTTTGATCCAACTTACAGGCAAAAAAGTTCATCCACATTATAAGCTTGTCGATATCAATCATAAGCGTAGGTTCAATCAATATGATCCTTTTGTACTTGATGCCCAGGCTGTAAAAGTATACTATTGTGCGATCCAAGATTGAAATGAGACAAGTTGGACTGGTGGCAACGTGTAAAATTAAGGCGAGATTAAATGTTAATTTTATCGAGCATCTACTAGAGCAATCATTTCAAAAGGAAGTTGTAGATACACGCAATCCAATTCAACTTGATGATGTCGATTTCCAGTTGCACGACCCCACTGATAATGACGTGGATAAACTTGGTAATGAGGCAGATGATACAGAAGAAGAGTTACTCACTAATCATGGTATAGATCAAGAAACAGACGACAATGAGTTTGGTGATAACTTTAATAGTGAAAGTGTCGGTTCGGATGATTAGTTTGGTTGAAACGTATGTAAATTGTTCATATTGTAAAATGCTCTTATTTTAACTAATTGATTTATGTTTGGATTTATTAAAATGGTTGATATATACTAGTATTTTTTAAAAAGCTCGTATATTATTTACTTTTATCATATGTCAAGAGGTCGTGGACGTGGATCCAGTCTAGATAGATTAGATATGGAGTCAACTAATCGATTAGCTGATTTTAATGATGATTACATGGGCCGTGGTACTGATCATTCAGCCCTGAACACAAATATATATATATATATATATATATATATATATATATTAGGTTTAAATGAGAACCATATCCTTATTTGTGAACCTAAAGTCAATTATGGGCCTTAAAACTAATTAAATGGATGGATCATATTTTTTGTAATTTTCCTTATTTGATTAAAAGTATTAGGATTATATAATAAAAGTACTGTTGGTATATAATAAAAAACACTAATTAATAGATTCGTATATATATTAGATAATGTATCTCTATCCGTCCAAAAAATATAAACCTGGTTACAATTTTGTATCCCAAAATAATGATCTTGTTATTAAATTTATTTTTTTCTTTTACATTCACACTCTTATTTAATTGTATTAAATTCACATTACTCCACTTTAATAATCAATTAATTAACATAGAGGTAGAGATGGAAGTCGAGTTTAATAATGTTGAATAATATATTTTTAAGTTATTTGGAATAACCTTAACAAAAATGATACACAAAGCGAATTGCTCCATGGAGCAACAGACAAAAAGGAAGCTTTAATAATTTACACACACACACACATATATATATATATATATATATATATATATATATATATATATATATATATATATATATTATTAATTTTGTATTTACCTTTTTACCCTTTTTTGTTATATTGGAAAGAAATGTATTAATTTTTTCCCCTTATTTCTTCCATCTTACCGTCGCCTCCTCCACACCCCCACACAAAAATCTCTACAGATCTCGACTTAAATCTTCAAATCATCAAAATATTTCTTCAAAAAAAATTAAAATTAACAGGAGTTGCGAACAAGACGACCAACAAGAGGATTGCCACACCCCTAAATCCCCGCCATCCTCCGTATGTCCTATTTCTCAACTCGCTTCTTCATAAACAAGAATCTGATTAGACCCATAAAAAGCTTTTCTTCGATCCTGACTAGAACCCATTTCAATAAACCAGTTGTCGCGCCGAATTGTTTGATTTTTCAGCCAACCGAAGCTAGGTTTTTGTACTCTTCACCCGGCATTAGTTCGAGCAAGTCTTTGTTTTTGGGTTTGAGAGCAAATCATACGATGGCTAGCCAATCAACCCAGCATCAATCTGTCCATGATTTCACTGTTAAGGTATAATATCCAATTCCTTCAATTCATAGTTGAATGTGTAATTCTTTTTCTATTTAAGTTTCAGTTGTTGATTATTGAGGTTTATAGTTTATATGATTTTTTGAACCTTGAGTGCAAATGATTCGCCTAGAAAGCCACCACCGCCGCAGCGGTCCAATTCTTCGAGATCGTCCCTACAGACGAAATCGAAACAATTTTCAGAATGGCTGAGAAAAGCACCAATGCCGGTGCCAAAAAAAATGCGTAATTTGAAGTAATTAATAAATTAATCTCACACGGGTTCATCTTGTTAATTGGTGGATTTTTTTTATTATTTTATGTATATATCTAGTTTGGGCTTGGAAAATTATCAGGCTTAGCTATCATATATATGAGTTATGTATGTAGATTTATAGTTTTTCTTTTTTCATTTTCATTTTAAGAAAAAAATTGATATATATGCCTTTAATAAGCTAATTAAACTCTCGAAAGTTACAATCTTTGTATCCTCAGAGTTTGATTCCTAATATAAAGGCATATATATCAATCTCGAAAGTTACAATCTTTGTATCCTCAGAGTTTGATTCCTAATATAAAGTGAAATTCTGATCTAAATTCTAGTTGAGATCGACAAATGGCAATTGCTAAATCGAGTTTCAGTGACTGTCGAACGTCGAACCACTTGAGACGATTGCGAAATTCGAGCTTCAAAGGCGACGATATTGAATGGGAATCCCGTCGCCTCACACACACGCAGAAGAGCAGTCGCGAAAAACCTTGAGCTTCAGGCGGGTCTTGATTTCTGATTAGGTTCAGTGGTTCGAGGTTGCCCATGTCTCGGTTTGGGCTTTGTGGCAGAAAAGGTGGTGTTGATTCGATGTCTTTTTGAGCTCCGAAAGGGGTTCTGAATATGTTTGTTAATTTCTCCGTTGTGTTTTGTTTATTGTTGATTGTGGCTTATAATATTTCTTAATTATAATATTTGAGGATATTTTTTGTCGATATTTTAATAATTAGGGTCGTTCGAGGTTATTTAGAATTTTGACTCTAGAAGCTATGCAACATTTGCAGATTGGATTGCTAAAATTGTTGCTCGAGCTGCACAACGCCAATATGTTTCTCTGAGCAACGATAGCTGAGGGCGAGCGAGCACAGCAGCAAATGAACATGATGCCAGCTGGATCGGAGTACCACGCGGTGCCCATGTCCTCAGAGTTGTATGATGTTCGGAATTTCCTACCGATAAATCTCTTGGAACCAAATCAACAGCAGCTCTACTCATCCGATGACCAAACTGCTCTCCAGCTCGTCTAATCTCATCAACTGGCATTCAGATTCCAGAATTATCCTGTCAGCCCAAGAAATCTAAGTCTTGAGGACCATTCTGTAATTTTTTAAAACTTATGTACTGAAACCCACAAGTTTGTAGGGTCCAATCAAATATGTTTTGAATGTAAAAGCTAACTTGTCTGACTCTGGTTACTTGACTCAGTTGCTCCATGAATCTTTTGAAATACAGTTGGTTCACTCCCTGTTCTTGCTAACAAATGAATAACTTGAGAGCCTGGTGTTCGATCTTTTTGATAATCTTGGTGCCACGGGTGTTTGTTATAACTTGTTTTGTATTAGTTAATTTGATACATTTTAACACCCGAAGTACCCCCACTCTTTTTTTCCCATTATTCTTTTAAGTGCAAGATTATGTTTTAAGGAAAAGAGCTTGATCTGGACGCTTGATCCGGACAAAGAGAGGAAGGACAGAAGCATGGAGGAGATGGATGAAGAGGTGGATTCGTATAGGAAATTTTTGTCTTAGAAATTGGTATTGGTTGAGATTCGTATATGAAACTTTTATCGTAGAAATTGGGATTAATGGGATTGCCTGCCATAATCTTGTGATCAGAAGATTTCAGTAACCATTTTATGCCAAAAAGAAAATTTACGTTAAACCTCGGGTCTAAACGAGACTCGATATATATTTTTTTTTTGAAGGCGACGGTCAAAAATCCACTTGATCAAGATTAAATAGAATATGAAATGAACTCTACCCAGTAGATATCAACATCATTTAATATACATCTCACCTGTCAAAATAAGGTTTTCTCTGACACAATCATATTCACAAACAGATCAACCCTTTCTTACATTCGTGTTTCCACCAACCTTTTCTTTTTCTCTAAACACTAAAAATAAGAAAATCACTAAACATCTGTTCAACCTGGGCCTCAAAGCGAGCTGCAACATTTTCAGCATTTCGTCGGATTATCTGACAGCACCAGCAATTCCTTGTCCTCCAACATTATCTTCACCATGAGCATCTTCACCATTACCATCAACAACAATATTTCTATTGGCCTGAGCTACTTGTCTTCTTGCATTACGAGCTCCATTTCTATATT
Organism: Phtheirospermum japonicum; assembly: GCA_014905375.1. NCBI lineage: Eukaryota > Viridiplantae > Streptophyta > Magnoliopsida > Lamiales > Orobanchaceae > Phtheirospermum > Phtheirospermum japonicum. The sequence continues at coordinate 308,545 of BMAC01000749.1, forward strand.
TAAAATCTTAAAATTAAATTATTTCAACTTTGATTATAAAAACAATTTCATATATAAGTTTTTTTTAATTAAAATTATTTCATATGTAGTTTATCTTTTAATTAAAATAATTAATCTAGATTTTTTTCTACTAATTATATATTACTTATTTATATTTTTATATTATGATTATAAAAGAAAATTATTGAATTAGACAAAATATAATAAAACAAAACTATTAAGTTAGGCTAAATATACTTTAAAGAAAATATTAAATTAGGCAAGATATAGTAAAAGAAAAATATTAAATTAGGTATATATTAGGCTCGGAAGATACCCTTGTATTAATATATACTTGTTTAACACCTGTGTATTACATAGAACTTATCAAAATATAAATATAAAAAACTTTTTTGATTATTACTGAATTTTAAATCTAAAATAAAAAATTAAAATAATTATTCCCAATCCGTAGTACATGTCTAATCTATTTACTAATTATTATAAATATTAAATATTTTTGTATTTGATGTTTAAATTAAATTCATTAAATCTTAGTTACATATTTACAAAAATTCAAAAGGCGCACATTCTAAACCCGTGTCTAATATCTATTTTAATAATTATTATTATTATTAGATCATTTTATATATTAATTTTTAGGATAAATTCGTTATTAATTATTAGTTACATAATTTGAGATATTCAAATATATCATACTCTCAACCCGTATCTCATTAGTAGGGGTGCCTAATCAATGTTTATTAATTATTAGTATATAATATAATATTTTTATATTTATATTGAATAAATTACTAATATTTAATTACATACTTAGATTATTGTAAATAATTCATATTTTACCTCTAGAATATTTGAAACTCCAGAAATAAATTATTTTAAATTATATTATCAATAAAACTTATTTAATTATTTTCATAATAATTTTTTTATTAAAATTATTTCATATGTAGTTTTTCTTTTAATTAAAAAAACTAATTTAGATCTTATGTACTTATTATATATGACTTATTTCTATTTTTATATTATGAGAATCAAAGGAAAGTAAAAATAAAAATAAAAATAATTATAATAGAAAATATTCAACATTGAATTCAATGTCCTTATATTTCTTTTTCTCGATAATGCATTTGTCAAGTATTTTATATTTTTCGATTCCATTTTGAATGTCTTGTGCAATTGCTAGCCTTTCCTCATCCGTCGGCGTGATTAGATGACAGCGCATCACACGTTGAATCTCGGTTTGCACCTTTTCCAAAATTGAATGAGTGTAAACATCTACAAATTTCTTCTCCCAAAGAAATTGTGACACACACTTAACCACTTTATTATTKGAATCAAAATCAGCCTTAGACTCCTTTTGAATCTTCGTGCTTAAAGCAATCGCATATTGCTCAACAAATTGTTTCAACGTGCTACCATGATGGATGTAATCATCAAAAAATGCATGCATACTCTCACTTCTTTGAGATGAAACCATGCCGGACCAAAAAAAAATGATCAAGATAAACGGAAGCCCAATTTTCCCTTTCCTTATACAAGTTCGACAACCATTGATTATTTTCTAAGCTATATTCTTCAATAAACTCATTCCATTGCCTCTGAAACTCCGAAATTGTGTGGCTCTCATAAACTAATTTCTTAAAATCGGAAGCCACACTATCAAATTCAGCTATGTGACTAAATTTCATTGAAACTTTTTGCATTATGTGCCACAAATAGAAACAGTGTCTTGTATTAGGCATAACTTCCTTAACTGCAGCCGTTATGCTCGGACATTGATCAGTTAGAATACCATTAGGGTGTATTCCACCCATCGCATCCAGCCATGTCAAAAAAAGCCACTTGAATGAAGAGATGTTCTCATGTGATATCAAAGCACAACCTAGCAAAATTGATTGACCATGTTGATTGACGCCAATTATTGTGCCAAATGGCATGTTATAGCGGTTCACAAGGTAGGTTGTATCAAAGCACACCACATTATGAAATTCTTCATAAGCAGCTTTTCAATGCGGATGTACCCACAATACGTTAGCGAGCCTTCCCTCGACATCAGTGTCGATTAAATAAAAGATATCTCTCTCTTCTTGTTGCAACTTCATAAACAAGTTCTGAATAGCATGAACATCACCCTCACCGAGCCTAAGACTCCGATTACTTTCAATGAATTTCTATAATCTTTGGGAAAACAACCTAAATTATCCGGCCCGCCCTTTTGAACCTCTAACAATCTAATACTCTTCGAAGGCCTAATTCTAGCAATGTCGTTTTCTTTTAAGGTTCGTTTAATCTCAAGCGTCAAGTTTCTATGGCTGGGCATCATCCTAGTCATCTTAGGATCCAACGCGTGATTGTGATTGTTAGATACACGAGTTACAGTCCAAACACCCTTTTTTAGGACAACACTTAATCTTGCAGGACACTGTATTCACTTTGATGGTCCCTTGGAGATCGACTTTCTTCCCCTGTCACATGCAATTGTTTGGTACTTGTGACAACTGTCCCTTGCCTTTTCTTGATGAACACCTCGCGACAGAAAAACCTTTAATTCTAGCGTTTTGTTGGTACACAATTAGCAAAGTCTCAACGTTAGGAAATATCATTCCAACCACTGGCCCATTTTCATTTTTATTATTGGTTCTTCACCTTGAACATTTTTTTTTAATTTAATTTCATCGTATGCATCAAACTCAGCACGTGTTGCATCGCCACTTGAATTTTCTCCAATCGCAATTCTTCCCCTTCTTTAAAAATATCTTCAATTTCATCATTTGCAACTTCATCTGCGCCATGGCCACTTGAGGCCCAATCCATATCATTTTCTTCATCAGAGAAGCCAAATATATCATTGATTATTTCATGCATATTCTTTGGTCCATGATTAGTTTACATTTCTCCAACTAAGAAATGCTTTGATTTTGCTTTTTGAGGGAGAAGTTTGATTTTTTTTTTTTCAAATATTTTCTCTATTTTGAACTTATTTTTATTTGATCGTTTGTTCATTTTTGTTTAGTGTTTTCAGTTGATTTTGAGTTTTGATTTGCTAAATCAATTTAAATATTGAAATTCCTAAAACCTTTCCATAAATATTTTAAGCTGATTTTTAAGTTGATGATATGTTCATTTATGTTTATTATTATTATTTTTGGTATAGATATATACATATATCGAGCTTATTTGAAGATTATTCGAGGCACATATGATTGTAAAAGAGGGAATAATAATGTCACATGGCAGAGGTCTGAATTTAAGGGAAGACATATTTGCTTTTATCTAAAATAGTAGGCACATTTAACAATTTAGTTGATAGCACTTAACAAAATTAAAAGACAGATTGATATTTTGAGATTAGTTGGTCACGAATGCATATCACATAATTTATTTGTAGTGTGTAGCACCCCGAAGTGATGAGATTATTGTCTAAGCCAAACATACAAAGATATTGCAAAAAAGGTATACATATGAAAGGGATTATAAATGCACATTGTATTGGTTTATATGGGACATGGAGTATAATGAACAATTCTAATTATAGAATTGGATATTAGTGATCATTCATGGTTTATATGGGGCAGGGAGTATAATGAACAATTCTAATTATAGACTTTGATATTAGTGATCATTCATTATACATCGTACATTTTTTTATATATTATTATTATATTAAGATGTGAGGATTATCATGTTATTTGTATGTGACAATTTACAAGATTGGTGATCCATTAAAATTCCACCTTGCACAATAGTCTTAATCTATTAGAATTTGGTACAATTGCCCTAAAACGATCGCAACGCAATATAGTTGCCAATCCACTGGCCGAGTTACTGAGGAGTATAACATTTTGGGTGTTTTTCAAGTTTTCTAGTAGTTCATCCACTACAGCATTATAAATACGCGAGCCTTTATAATGGAGGTTGGTTTCTGGATCAACTGTTTCCACATCTCCCATGAATGACGAGCCGTCACTGTATCGGACGTAAAATGTAGGGTGTTAAAATGTATTAAATTAACTAATACAAAACAAGTTATAACAAACACCCGTGGCACCAAGATTATCAAAAAGATTAAACAACAAGCTCTCAAGTTTTTCTTTTGTTAGCAAAAAAAGGGAGGGAACCAACTGCATTTCAAAGGATTCATGGAGCAACTGAGTCAAGTAGCCAGAGTCAGACAAGTTAGCTTTTACATTTAAAACATATTTGATTTGCCCCTACAAACTTGTGGGTTTCAGTACATAAGTTTCAAAAAATTACAGACTGGTCCTCAAGACTTAGATTTCCTTGGCTGACAGGATAATTCAGGAATTTGAATACCAGTTGATGAGATTAGACGAGCTGGAGAGCAGTTTGGTCATCAGATGAGTAGCGCTGCTGCTGATTTGGTTCCATGAGATTCATCGGTAGGAAATTTCGAGCATCATACAACTGTGAGGACATGGGCACCGCGTGGTACTCCGATCCAGCTGGCATCAAGTTCATTTGCTGTTGTGCTAGCTCGCCTTCACCTATCTTTGCTCAGAGAAACATGTTGGCGTTGTGCAGCTCGAGCAACAATTTTAGCAATCCAATCTTCAAAAGTTGCATAGTTTCTAGAGTCAAAACTCTAAATAAGCTCGAACGATCCTAATTATTAAAATATCGACAAAAAAAATCCTCAAATGTTATAATTAACAAATATTATAAGCCACACATCAACAATAAACAAAACACAAGGGAGAAATGAACAAACATATTCAGAACCCCTTTCGGAGCTTAATGAGGCATCGAATCAACACCACCTTTTTCTTCCGGAAAGCCCAAACCGAGACATGGTCAACCTCGAACCACCGAGCCCAATCAGAAATCGAGACCCAGCTAAGGCTCAAGGTTTCTCAAGGCTTCTCTTTTGCGTGCGTGTGAGGCTACGGGATTCCCATTCAATATCGTCGCCCCTGAAGCTCGGATTTTGCAATCGTCTCAAGTGGGTCGACGTTCAAAAGCCACTGAAACTCGATTTATCAATTGCCGTTTGTCGATCTCAACTAGAATTCAGATCAGAATTTCACTTTATATTAGGAATCAAACTCTGAGGATACAAAGATTATAACTTTCGAGAGTTTAATTAGCTGATTAAAGGCATATATATCAATTTTTTTCTTAAAAGGAAAATGAAAAAAGAGAAACTGTAAATCTACATACATAATTCATATATATGATAGCTAAGCCTAATAATTTTCCAAGCTCAAACCATATATATATATAAAATAATAAAAAAATAAAAATATACCAATTAACAAGATGAACCCGTATGAGATTAATTTCTTAATTACTTCAAATTACGCATTTCTTTTGATGCCGGCATTGATGCTTTTCTAAGCCATTCTGAAAAACATTTTGATTTCGTCTGTAGGGAGGATCTTGAGGAATTAGACCACCGCGGCGGCAGCGACTTTCTAGGCGAATCATTTGCAGTCAAGGTTCAAAAAATCATATAAACTATAGACCTCAATAATCAACAACTGAAACTTAAAAAGAAAAAGAATTACACATTCAACTATGAATCAGAGAAATGGGATATTATACCTTAACAGTGAAATCATGGACAGATTGAGGCTGGATTGACTGGCTGGCCATCATATGATTTGCTCTCAAACCCAAAAACAAAGACTTGCTCGAACTAATGCCAAGTGAAGAGCACAAAAACCTATCTTTGGTTGGCTAAAAAATCAAACAATTCGGGGCGACAACTGGTGAATTGAAATGTGTTCTAGTGAGGATCGAAGAAAAGTTTGTTATGGGTCTAATCAGATTCTTGTTTATGAAAAAGCGAGTTGAGAAATAGGACATAAGGAGGATGGAGGGGATTTAGGGGTGTGGCAATCCTCTTGTTGGTCGTCTTGTTCGCAGCTCCTGTTAATTTTTTTATTTTTTTTTTGAAGAAATAATTTTGATGATTTGAAGATTTAAGTCGAGATCTGCAGTGATTTTTGTGTGGGGGTGTGGAGGAGGCGACGGTAAGATGGAAGAAATAAGGGGAAAAAATTAATACATTTCTTTCCAATATAATAGAAAAGGGTAAAAGGTAAATACGAAATTAATAAAAAAGTATAAATATGTGTAATTTATTAAAGTTTCCTTTTTTGTCTTGTTGCTCCGTGGAGTAATTCGCTCCACCTAGCATCACCCTAACCTTAAAATTTAGAAAATAAGTGTAACGTGTAAATCAAATTGTAAAATTTGAAGGTCACACAGCAAGTTAAATTCAGTTCACAAGTAAAAGTACTTGTGAACTTGGGTGTACAAACCCGAAAACTATATTACTTTCTTGTTCATGACAAATACAAAAATATGAAGTAATATATGAAAACTAAAATATCAAAAACTTGATACTAAATACTTGTCGCCGTGGTGAAAAGATCTTCTCCATTGGTTACGCAACTTTGAAGATCTTCTTGATCTCGAACAGTGGCTCCAAGTAGCTATCTTGCTTGTGTTCTTACTTGATGCTTTGCGTCGCTCGTTCCTTACTTTTCCGTGTGTCTCTTGGTTGTGGCAAAGATTGATCTGTTTTGTGTCCTTGTGTTGTCTTATATAGACAAGTCCTAAAGTCCTAGTCTTGATAAACAAGGAAAATAAATCCTAAACAAAATCTAGGAAACTAATTAAAGTCCTAATCATAAACTAGGAAACAAATAAAGTTCTATATCTAGTTCCCTAATTTATTTTGAGCCCAATAAAGGCAAACAACTAAATAAGGAATTATTCCCAAGAATAAAATCCTCAACAATCTCCCCCTTTTGCCTTTCTGGACAAAATACCCAAGACGCATGAAAATGTTCAAAAGACTAAAAACTCCCCCTAAATTGGAAACTCCCCCTAAATTAGAAACTCCCCCTAAATGAAGTAACCATTGAACCATATTCACAGCAGCGTCTTCACATTCTTCTCCCCCTTTTTATTCTGAAAGAAAAAGGACTTCAACAAATGAGTCCCGAAGTGCCTGGTGCTGTGCAACCTGGTTATCAAACAAAGTAAACTGGGCTCGGACAAATGGAACAGAAAAATGAACCATGTTGGTACTGATGTTGGGAATACCAGAACCAACATCGGACATGACACCAGCTCGAAGAGGTGCCTCGGTGCCTAAAGAAGGTAATCAGAGTCTGATTCACGAAAACAGCAACGGGGATTTGGCGCTCAGCAATCATGCCTCGATTTTGAAATCACAAGAACAGCTCTTCAGCTTCACTCGCCAAGAACCTCGTGGAGATTGGTTCCATGTCTTCAATCTCGACGGCTTGAGACGGAGCCTCATCAGAGCTAGCGGAGTGGTCGGAGTCAAATGTTGACATCGGTACACTGGCAGATGGAACATTGTCAGAATTGAAGCTTGGAGAAGGGGCAGGATTGTCTGCAGAGGATGTTGGTTTCGGTGACACAACACCAGAACCAACATGGGCTGACACGGCAGCTTTGGACTTCTTCTTTTCTCTCTTTGGGTGGAATTTTCTTATTATCTAGACACACAACCTATTTTCGGAGCTTTGCTGGGTGATGGTGAATTTGACATTCTGCAAGAGAATTGGAAACAACCACAAATGCAAAATCGAGTGTCGTAGGCAGTAAAATTTAGATAAAGAAAAAGTAAAAAACCTTAACTTGTCAATTTGGGTAAAGATGACCGAAGTAGGGAAGGAAACGGGTAAATAAAGAATAAACTGAAAAATAACCCCCCACTACAAATTTTAAAACCCAAAATCTTCTTTTTCAAAATAAGACACACGATCTCTATGCTTAAAGAGCCCACTATATCTTATTTGGAGAATAAAAATCACAAATCCCAACTACAAATTAAAACCAAGATAGATCTAGATTTTCATAAACCATCACCATAGTTGAACAAAGCCTTTGCAAAGTAATTTTTCCCTCACCAAATCAATATCTTTATTACCTGTCCAACCGTCCGATTACAACTCTACTGAAACACGCGGTTAACAAGATTCAAAACAAGAATTAAGAGAATTCAAGAAAGACAAAAACACAAGCAACAGTTCGCACAGCAAGTAGACATCTTCCCAAAGTATGAATGTCCTATTGGATGCCTAAAGTTCATGACCTAAAAAGGTTAAAATAATTCACATCACGGTTTTAGTGACTTGATCAGTGTTGCTTTTTATTACTGACAACATTATTAACCAACATTGCCTCAGGCGAAGTCAATGGAAACTTACCCCTTAACCCAAGTAAATGACCACATCAAAATCGCTCAAAAAGGTGAAATTTAAATATTGGATCAATTTGTATCTAGATTTTCTTCATCTTTTTAGAGATATGAAGAGAAATAGCTTATCTTCAGCAATTGCTGTTAACACCTCTTGTTCTTGGACCTGTGAGAAAACCAGTTTCGGGGGGCAAGCTCCACAATCACCTAATTGAAGAGGTTAGTCTTTTTGTCATCACTTTTATTGCAACACAAGACCTTATCGCACTTTCAACCAGACTCAATGCATTTGGATTATATATGAAAAGAAAAATAAAAATGCATGCAAGATTATACAGATGTTGTGACTGATGTTGATATGGTGTGTCACAACATCATAAACCAACATTGGTTTAGACAATACACATACCGAGATCTCTTCTCAAACGAGAGAAGGTCTCGAAATCTAATGCCTTAGTGAAGATATCAGCAAGCTGATTGTCTGTTCCTATATTCTCAAGTCTAACAATCTTCCTCTCAACCAAGTCTCAAATAAAGTGGTACCTTATGTCAATGTATTTGATTCAAGAATGTTGGACCGGATATTTCGAGATATCAATGGCACTGGAATTATCACAGAGCACAGTCAATGTTCTTCTATGTAGACCGTAGTCCTCTATCATTTGGTTCATCCATAATAACTGTGTATAAGTACTTCCAGCTGCAACATACTCGGCGTTAGCTGTAGAAAGAGAAATGCAATTCTGTTTTTTGCTATACCAAGATATAAGATTTTTAGCATATTTGGACTCAGAAATAAAAATACCATCATCCAATTATTTAATTTGCAAACCAAAAAAGTAAGAGAGATTACCTTCCATGCTCATCTCGAATGTATCAGATATTTTCGTAATAAACTCACTTACCATTGATTCAATATGAGTGACTGGAGCAAATGTCCTAGCTGAATCTGAGTCTGATTTGGACCATCTTGAGTCGATGTTGGGTTTGATGTTGAGTTCCCAGAACCATCATCGAAACCAACATCACCAACTTCTTCAATTTCAACACCTGGATCTTCGATTTGGCAGCAGTTGTCTGATGTCCTCTGACCAGTAAGATTACATATATTGCCCTCGTCATAAATTTCACACTTTTCATGAGTGAACTTGACATTAAAACCACCATCGCACAGTTGGCTGATGCTTATCAAGTTCGCAGTTAAGCCTTCAACAAGTAACACGCTCTCGAGCTTCGCAATACCAGGGACACGAAGAGTTCCTTGGCCAATGATTTGGCCATTTGCACCTCCAGCATACTTCACCTTTCCTCCATGAACTTTAACAATATTCGAGAGGAGATCTTCCGAGCCGGTCATGTGCTTAGAGCATCCACTATCAAAATACTAGGCTCCAGGGATGTGAGACTTCAGAGAGGAATAGATCATGTTGCATTTGATCTCGTTCTTTTTGACCCCGACCTGCTTAACTCTGGTGTTGGTTTTGGTGTTGGGAACACAGAAACCATCACGGAACTCAGCAGACAGTTTTGACCTTTTAAAATGATTTTGCTTTCCATTAAGCTTCCAGCAGTATGGTCGTATGTGACCTGGTTCACCGCAGTGATGACACACGTATTGTCTTCTTCTCCTCTTGTGGCGTTTGGTCGACTTCACCTTTTGACTTGAATCTGGCTTTTAAACATGCTTGTATCCAATCCCGTGTTTTGAACAATCCAGGATACTCGATTCCAGAATCTCATCCACCTTGGTCTTGATCTTGTTGAGGTTTGTGAGGGTTTCTTGGACTTTCTTCAAATTGTTCTTTACTCTTTCTAGCTCATCATCCTTCGTGGTGAGGGATGACTCCAATCGGACAATTATATTAAGTTGATCATCCTTTTCCTTTGTTAATTTTTTCACCTCGATTCTAAGATCCTCGACTTTGAGTACTTCTTTTCCCCAACTAGCATATAATTGTTCATACTCAATGCTCAGCTTCTCGTGCTCGTCAAGAGATTCATCAACCTCATCGTCATCTTAAATATACTATTTAGCAATCAAGCTCTTCTTCCTCAGAGTGTCCATAGTACCTAGACAAATAATGATCAGTACTTAAAAGGTTAAGTAACCCTCTCTGATACCAATTGTAAAATTTGAAGGTCTATGATTTTAAAAATAAGTCTCAGATTTACGATGTTGTTAACAATGTTAAACAACACTGTGTACTAACATCGACCAGAGTAAAGTAAAATTTATGCAGTGGAGATAAAAATGAAGAACACAGCAAATTAAATTCAGTTCACAAGTAAAAGTACTTGTGAACTTGGGTGTACAAATCCGAAAACTATATTACTTTCTTGTTCACGATCAATACAAAAATATGAAGTAATATATGAAAATTAAAATATCAAAAACTTGATACTAAATACTTGTCGCCGTGATGATAAGATCTTCTCCGTTGGTTACGCAACTTCGAAGATCTTCTTGATCTCGAACAGTGGCTCCAAGTAGTTATCTTGCTTGTGTTCTTGCTTGATACTTTGCGTCGCTCATTCCTTACTTTTCCGTGCGTCTCTTGGTTGTGGCAAAAATTGATCTATCTTGTGTCCTTGTGTTTTCTTATATAGACAAGTCCTAAAGTCCTAGTCTTGATAAACAAGGAAAATAAATCCTAAATAAAATTTAGGAAACTAATTAAAGTCCTAATCATAAACTAGGAAACAAATAAAGTCCTAAATCTAGTTCCCTAATTTATTTTGAGCACAAAAAGGCAAACAACTAAATAAGGAATTATTTCCAAGAATAAAATTCTCAACACAAATAGTTAGCACAAAAAGAGTAATAGAAAAAAAAAAAGGTAGGAAATAAATTTGAAGAAATTAAAGATAATAAATTGGGGGACTTCTAGATGCATTATGATACTTCTACACCCATTATAGATTTATTTAAAAAGATTCTAATTCATTTATATATGTGATGTGTCAATAAGTAATTGGATTACAGTATAGAGAAATCACCATATTATTTTCCAATAAAATTGTAATTTAACAAATTTAAAAAGTTCATTAAAATAATATGTTTTATTCGGTAAGAGTATGAGGTATTTTTGGCGCTAAATATTATTATTCCATCAATTCTATTCTATCAGTTGTACTTAGAAATATTCTTGTCCCATTATATCTGTTATATTTATATTTTCAAGAGAATATAATGTTATTTTTTCTTTTCTAATAAAATTTAAATATTATTTTATTAATTCCACCCTTTCATTTATTATTTCAGTATTTTAAATTTTCTGAACAAAAGTATTATCGTTATTTAATAAATATATTTATAATACTAATTTTTTTTAATTTTTGTGAAATGATAAATCACAATGATAGAATACGAGTGGGGAGTTTAGTTTATCGGTGAACTTGTCTTAGTATGATTTGCGTATTAATTTAGATATTCAGATTGTGCCCAAAGTATTAAATAAATAAATAAATAAAAGTCTAAATTAAGCTTGATAATTGAAATCGGATGGCTCCAAATTGGATTCGAGACCGTAAAATATTTTGTAGCCATGGAAGTGTTTCTGATTTTTAGACAAATGTTTTTATTTCTAAATTTGTTGGGGAAGGGAATTTAGATAAACTTGATTTTTTTTTACGTGTTATTGTATATATTTGTTTTGTGATATTATATGTATCAGATCCGAGACCGTATAGAGAAATGTTTTTGTATCTATTGGTTGGGGAAGGCAATTTAGATGAACTTGATATTTTTTTCTTACGTGTGATTTTATATATTTGTTATGTGATATTATAACCTGACTTATTTGCTTTTCAAGTTGACTTCGAATCCTTACTTTTCTCTCTTGTTGAACTACTTGATAATTAGACTTTCGCGGAGATGCTTGTGATTGTATATATTTGTTTTGTGTTATTATACGTATCAAATGATATATAAATATTTTGTACGTAATAATATATGAATATTTTTGTTTGTCTAAAAATTGTATGATATATCAATATCAATATTTATACGACCATATATGAATGTTTAGTGCGTTTAAAAATATGGTGAACCCAATCCTTCTTTGTGATGGTACATATATAATATGTGCAATAATATATAGATTTTTAAATATTTTATTCGATAATATATTTATATTCTTTGCGATGATAAATACTTCTGTTGACACTATTTAGATTTATTATACATAAAACTCGTATATCATCACATATAATATATATATATATATATATATATATATATATATATATATATATATATATATATATATATATATATATATATATATCAAAAGTACTAATTTTCATATAATTCAATGACTATTTTTTATTCCCATTTAAGTGAATTGTAATTACAAAATTACCCTAATAGACCAAAAATTGTTATATATCAAACTAATTAAAATACATTGTATATATACACATCCATATGTATTAAGGTTATCAAACCCGTCAGTTTCTTATGAGCCACACAGCACACACACTTCACAAAAACACAAACATCGAACAGAGGGCGGCGTGAATGGTGGCGGATGCAAGGTCTAGGTGGAGAGGAAATGAGAGCGGAGATGAGATCTTGGTGGACTTTAAACAGAGCTTCGGGAAATGGTGGTTTCGGGCCGCGTTCTTGCCCTGGGCTTTGAGTCAATTCTTGTGAGAGGTTTGGTCGTCTTCTTCCGACGGATTCAGAATCAAATTCAATGGATTTCATAGGTTTCCGATTTGGGGTTGGATTCAATTGTTTGTGTTCGATAGCGCTCAATTGAATTCTTTTTTTTTTTTACCCAAACAGAGCACAAGAGTTAATCCAAACTTCCAACGGCGTGCGGGGAACAAGACTATGTAACATGTTTAAGCAACTGATGAAAATATTCAGCCTACAAAGCTAAGGATATCGTGATAGAGTGGTATGAATTTTAAATACGAAATTGACAGCGTAGTATGGATTTTAACATGGCTTGTATGAAATTTATCGAATTTGTATGAAACTTATCAGACAAGTATGAGACTTGACAAAGTAATTTGAAATATGAAATTCAACTATGTAGTATGGTTATAAGAAATAGAAGTACTATATCCCACGATGTAGTGTGAGTTTTCACAAATTATCGAATTTTACAAAGTAGTATGGAATTTTACGATATAGAAATTTCACAAAATAGTATGGGATTTCACGAAATAATATGTAATTTCACGATGTGTGGATTTTTTTTTCACAAATTATCAAAATTTAAAAAGTAGTATGGAGTTTTACGTTATAGAAATGTCACGAAATAGTATGGGATTTCACAAAATAGTATGTAATTTCACGATTTAGAAATTTTACGAAGTATTATATAATTTCAAGATATAGTATGGAATTGTACATGCGGCGAAAATTGAAATAAAGAAAAAAATTTAAGGAGGATAAATTAGTACTTTCATGTAAAGTTTGGATTAAATGAGAAGGTGATGGATTAAATGAGAAGTTATAATTTTATTAGAGTTTTTGAGATAAAATATCTCTCTCATGAAGTATATGAGAATTATCATATATATATATATATATAATATATATATAATATAATATATATATATATATATATTATATATATATATATATATATATATATATGGTTGGGTTCAAATGAAAATCAGTCCTTATTTGCGAACCTAGGAACTAATCTGGACCATATATTCATGAAATCCGATGGTTACATTTCACTGAGATTTTGTCTTTAAAAAAGGGGAAAATGAAAAAAACAGGTGGTGGATTTAATTGATAAGTGCAATTTAGGCTTAAAAAAACATTATAGGAAATCCCGCCATTCAATTAAACCCGTGAGTTTTGGAATACCGAAAGGCAAATAAGAAGTTCCCATTTCATATACTCAAGCACACCAGAGTTCTGGAGAAAAAGTGATAACCGGGTGCTTAGAATTTTGATTTTGAAGCGAGGAGAAAAAAGTTTGAGTCTTTGCGATGGAAAACGACGGTCGGCGGTCTAGAGGTCATCGGCGTACGGCCATGGATGGAAAGCAGGTACAATTTCAACCAGTAAAAGCATAGTATGTATAAGAAACCTAGAAATTAGAATAAACGTGAATCAAAATTTTCCAATAGTTTAATATCCAATTTTTCACTTGACCTAATTAATTCCAATGGAAAACATGATCCCAATTTTGATTGTGAGTGATTTTAATTTTTTTTGTTTGCGGTCTGAACAATGAGTTCAAGTACAATTATACTGAGAAATTGTTTCAATGCACATATTGCTTGCATGTATGAAAATATTGCTTTCAAGATTTATTTATTATTATATATATATTTTTTTAATCTTGACGGAACAGTGATTTGTTTATATTAATATTTTTTGTTTATGTTTTTGATAGTGCTTTTTGAATGTTTGATATAGTGTTTTGAATATGCGCAGAGTGTTTCCATTTGTAACTGTATAACTTTCAATATTTATTTTTTAGTAAACTTTTTTAAAATGTGGTTTATTATCAATAGTTATTGAATATTTTTTAATATTGGTGAAATAATGATTTATTTATAGTAGTGTGTTTTGGAATATGTTTGCACTGCTTTCATACTCTTGATGGATTTGTAGTGCTTTTGGATTATATGTATAGTGCTTCAAATTTATATGGTTATATGTATATGCTTTTAGTTATTGCAATATGTCTGCAGTGATTTTATATTACACTAGTGATTTGATGTTGTATTTGTAGTGCTTTTGGTGCATATACACAGTGCTTAAGTTTGTATGTGTATTGGTGGCATCTCTGTGAAGCAGTTATTTTAATGTGTTTATAGTGCTTTCAATCATGTTTGTTTGTGCCTTGTAGATTATGATGATTTGATTGTTGAAATAATGATTTGTTGAAGTTAATGCTTTTGGAATATATTTGTAGTGCTTTCAATTACACTAGTTATTTCATGTTATGTTTGTAGAGCTTTTCTTCTACATGTACAATGCTTTAACAATATACTGATTAGTGTTGATAAATTTTGTTGAACAATTTGTTTCAATTTACATTTAAAGTGCTTTCAATCATGATTCATGATGCTTTAGATATGATAGTGCTTCGAATTTGTATAATTATTAGTGTTGTCATGTTTTTGTGAATAATATTTTTGTTTCTTTCATTTATCTATGTATTGCTTTTAATGTGTGTATGTACTGCTCTCATTGAATGTGTACAGTGCTTTGAGTTTCTTTTTAAATTGCTTAATTAATGATATTTTTTAGAAAAGAAAAAAATTAGAGCAGTATTTGACAATGAATTGGATAATTTGTGTAGTAATTGTTGGTAAATGAGTTTGTATTCCTATGTATTTTTTTTATGAATTGTACGACATTTGTTTATAAAAGTGTAACATAATGAAAATGTACAGATAAGCCGGATGAACTAAAAAACGCAAAGTAGCAAAAAGAAATTTGGATTGTGCTTTGGATAGTGAAGTAACAGCTGGTAAGAATACGACACATAGTGACGCGTTCGCGGCGGGATTCACATCAATAAATAGTACAACTCATTCTTCGCCTATCACGATAATTGTCCATCGATCAAACCAAGGATTACCTGGGGCCAGCAGAGATATTGGCACGAAAATCGTACATCTTGAACCCGCCAGCGTACCTATTCCACATATGTCGGATTTGCCGGGTGTACAGCATGGGTATGATAACGAGGGTGATGATGACGTAGAGAACGAGCCAAATAATGATAATGGAGAAAATGATGGAAACGTCAAATTAATCAGTGGAGAAGATGATGTAGAGAACGAATTGATCGACGTAGATTTCCCATTGCTCAGAACCAGAACATCTCCAAGAATTTTGGTAAATGCGTTGAAGCAGCTGAATCCACGACAGATTGAAGCATTTAAGTGGATGGGGTTTGGTGGCCTGCTACAATTGAATATAATTGTGTTGCCACAATGACTATGTTATTGGGTTTTGGACAATTTCGATCCGAGGAGCTGTGAGTTGAATTTACAAAAGTGCAGGAGAATACATGTTGATCCTAGAGATGTCCACATCACATTTGGCCTGCCAAAGGGGCCAATAAGTATCCAGAAAAAACCAAGACACAAATACTCGGCGTTGTTGGTGACGTGGGTTGGGTTTTTTTCGAAGAAAAGGGATAAAATTCTGCCAAAAGAGGTTGCAAAACAGATGGCTGATGAGATTGATGGTGGCGTATGGTTCAAGCGCCAATTCTTGATATTGGTGACTTCTTGTATAATTGAGGCTACACACAATGGGTATGTGTTTCCACAAATAATGGATCACTTGGATGACATTGACAATGTGGCAAATCTAAATTGGTGTGAGTACACGTTGATGAGGCTTATAAGCTGCAAATTGGACTGGGACAAAAACAAGATGAAAGAATTCTAGGGTCCAATACTATTCCTAACGGTAATGTCTCTGCAATCTATAATACGCCATACTGTAGTGGTGTACATTAACAGATTTTTTTTAATTACTATTGTTTTGAAAAATCGATTAATTTGATTTTGAGAAAGCGCTAACATTTTGTATTGTGAACACTAATATTTTATTGCTGTTTATTAAAGATGAGATTCGTTATTGAAATCTAACGAAAAAAATAATGAACTCCTGACAGGTGATGTACGTTGACCAAGTTATGTTGTTCACCAGAGTTGTCCCGCGTGCATTCCCATTAATCAAAGGATAGGATAGAGACTCTTTGAAAAAAGAGAGAACCAAGAGGTATCTGCAGATGGTTTTGGCGCTGGTTTCCCATACGATAGGTTGAAACCTCCGAAGACAAATGCGGTTGAAGCAATTCAACCACCGCCGCAAAATGAGAGGAACAAAACTAAATTTGTACGGGAAGGGAATAATATGCACGCATTCAAAGATAAGTTGCTTGCAAATGCGAAGGTAATGGCCGACGCAATGTCCGAGATTATGGAGATGGTGCAGACAACTCCAAAGGAATTGCTCAATGATTTGAATTTTAATCGTGTTTTCTCTACGACACAACAACTACTAGGCTGCAGTAAAGGAGATGCTCCACCAGCTGACCGAATTCAAGAAACACCCTGGACCGAAGAGTTGGGTGATGACAAGTTCTGGGCAGATCGTCTTGGTATCATTGAAGAGATAGAAGATGGTCTTAGGAGGAAAATGAAGTACAACTCTATTCGAGAAGAGGTGCCAAGTTTCAGCCTCGGTTTAAGGAGGAGATTGATGTTGATGAAAACCCGACCGACATGAACCCCCCCAGTGAATGACCACATGGACTGTGGTCCGATGGTAAATGATCATCGAGAAGCAGAGCACACACCTACTGAACAAAAAGCAGTCGTTGACATAGATGGAAAGGTATTTACACATTGATTTTTAAGATTATATTATACATTTAATTGAGTTAGTAAACTATGTAATTATTCTTATCAGGAAAGGGAAAAGGTTGCAGGGGAGAAAATACAAAGCGACGGGGGTGGCGGTCAGTTGCAGCCTGTGGCGAAGGGGGTAAATAATGAAACCAAGTGTAAGGATGCAAAACAAAAGGGGAAAAAAGTATTTTTTATGAACCATTCATAAATGTTGACTTTCTAATTCCGTACGATTATAATGTTGTCTGATATGGAAATATATTGTTTTGCACAATAACATAACTGTTCTTAAAAATGCAGATTAATGCTGAACCGGAACAACACAAAATGGTCCGTAGGACTGGAAGGCAGATTAAAAAGATGGAATCTCTTGCATCACCTTACGTGAAAAGAGCGGTAACTGTGTCCGAGAGATTGGACAGGTTAGAGAAGGACTTGTTCTACTGGGTGTTTTGTAATGAGGATGCTGACAGGTACATTTGATTCGTGCTTGTTCAAATTGTCTTCAATGCTTTTATGAATGTTGATTAGTGCTTTAAGACAAAATTTAAAAAAAAAAGATCTTTTCTTTTTTCCTTTTTTTACTTTTTTTTTTATATACATCGATGTGTTTATAGAGGAAATGGTTTCACTACTAATTGACAAAGAATTAAATGATTTTTAGAGAGGAAATTCTTTTTTCAGACGGTCGATCTGAACTTAGGTGACAAGAGATGATGACGATTGTGCCAACATCGTACGTCAGTACGGTTATTGTTGATGTGTGGAGCCAGATTCTGAACAGTAAAGAGAAATGCCGGGCAGCAACATCACCGTGCCAATTCTTTGCAACAACTGACCCATGCGTGCGTCGCACATCCGTTGAAAAAATAATAATAAATTTATTAAATAATTAGTATTAGTGTTGTTATTTTAATTTTTGTTTCCTTTTGCAGCCCTACACACTGGTTGACCCACCAAAAGGCTGGGATATGAGCAGACGAGAAGAGAAGTTCTTCGAGAAATTGGATCAGAAGTTAAAACAAAACGATGGGGTTCTAATTGGAAAAATAGATATGGTAAGATCCTATTGGACTCAGTGGCATACATCTAATAAAAAATATATGGTTTTAGTATCTGAGAACTGTTGTTTGCAGTTTTTCTTTCCAATCTACCATGTCGAGCATTTCTATGTAATGGCTTTCAATGTCCAGAGGTTCCGGGCTGACCTCATCGACAACTCGGTCATGGTCGATTCAAAAGCGTTAGAGGAGGCATACGGTGATACCCCAATATTGCTGGTAAGTAAAAGCATAACCATGTTATTTATTAATGTGATATAGAATTGTGCGGTAACTCATATCATGTGTATTGTGAAAGACTATGGGTGCTTGCTTATGTCTTTTTATTATTTTTTTGAAATTTATTCTTGTTTTTCATGAATTTATTTCTTGTAAGTAAATGCATAACAGTATTGTTTCATGAATTTTTTTTATAGGTTTTTCATATAATGTAATTTATGTGAGTAGCGCTTTATGATTATTTGTTTAATGTTTTTTTAAATGTAATTTAATGAGAGCAGTGATTTCACACATTTGTGTGAGCAGCTACATAAACTAAAGTTTTGTTTGACAGTCGATGAACATGCACCACATATTGCTTGATAAAATAAAATTTTCTTTGTTTATAACATTAACTGTGAAGTTTTTTGTTGTTTTCCCCGGAAGGATAAGCTTGTTGAATATTTAAAATGTAACGGACAAGTCCATAAAGTAGCAGGTCTTAGAAAAGTCCCACTGACAAGGTTGAAGATGCCTTGGAGAGATGACGACAACAAGTGCGATTGTGAAATATATACAATGTGCCACATGGAGACTTACATGGGGACAGGGCAAAGATGGGATGCCGGCTTGAGGAGTAGGTCGGCGAATCAAATGGCTTTTCTGAGGGCCAAATATTGCGCGGCGATACTAAAATCTGAGAATAATGTCTTCAAAGATCGTAATCCGGAAGCGGCTACATACTACTATCGATGCTCATGCGAAGACTACGAGATTGATGTGGTTGATCTCCTTATAAATAGAGGAAGTGGTGTCCCTCCCGAATTTGAAGTTGATGCGACTGAGTGATATGTTAACTGCCTGAAGAAAACTTTTTTTTATATTTTTATTTTCAGCATTAAGACTCTTTAACTTTCTGAGGACTTAGTGTTTATTTTATGTTGAACTAGTTGTTTTAATATTTTAATTCCTCAAGATTCACTTGACACTATATGCTTGGTATTGACAACGTACTGCTTGTTATTTTTATTTTGGTTATTTTATTGTGTTTGTTTAGTATGAATATGATAATTTCCTATATTATTACATAGCCAACACTTCATTAGTGAACTAATATGTAATCGAAGCATTATTATTTAATAGTAGGAGCACTATTATATAATAGGGGAAGCATTATAAGATCATCTGTTTGTTAGAAGAAAGCAGTATATCATACAGTCGAAAGCATTTCATTCCTGATTTTTTACATGCATAAAATTCATTATTTAATGTGCTATTAGGTGCCAAAGTCCTCTCATACTTATTCTTAAAAAAAAACGTAACAAAGCACCAATCATTTTTTAAAAATGTTGTGGTCATCTTACATACTTGTAACTAATATTAAAATGTTGTGCTCATCTTACATAGTTGTAACTAATATTACAAATTTTACGGTAGAAACGAGGTTTTCACTAGGATGAACCATCATGACACCTGCAGCGTAAGGCATATGCACATTATTTATAAATGAGGTCTCTGTATCAGCTATCAGTGTAAACCAATAAATGTTGCAACAGTCTTACAACTTATTATTATATAAAATGTTGCAACAGTCTCAACATTTAAAAAAAATGTGGGATTTAACAAAACCCATCTGTATTCTTAAAAAAAATGTTGCAACAGTCTTACAACTTATTATTATATAACCAAGTCCATTAAATACAGAAAATATGGGATTTTGTGGTTAGGGAAAATATAACCCTCACATTTACTTCTATTCTACTCGATAATTTCGAGCATCGTGGCTCGATTTCTGCTTGCAGCGGCTACACATTCTCAATGGCTTGTTACTATTTTCAATCGCCGTCTCCTTAATTGACTTCATACGGTTACGATTGACGGTTGACCATGGCAACACTGTTATATCATCGGGAATTGATGTACCATAAAAATTATCAAATAATTTGTGCTTCGCGGAAGATGTATTCTGTTGAACCCCGTTCGCCGTAAGAGATATTTTCATATCCCTAATACCACTTAACAACAACGACATATTTTCTACCTTTCCCTCGGCCAAGCCAACACAGGTGTAAAACTCGGACATAATTTGATTCATAAGTGCTTTACTCTCCTCAATACAATCAGCTTGGCCACGATTGACACCCTGCATTTCATACATTGTATTCTTGAATGCAGATTTAGTCCAACGGCTAACAATGTACTTATCAGGCACCTTCTCAATTCTCAATTCTTTGAATATGAAAAAAATATGAGAGCACAATAAGCCTTCCCTCACGAATTTCTTGAAACTACACACAACAGACTCATCACTCTTGTCGTACGCAACCTTGAACAAACCACTACGATCTTCAATGTCGTATAAGAACATATTATCATTCTCATTTATGCTGGCAACATGACAACCAAAATAAGCAGCGACAATCTCGTATTGAACTTCTCTAAAAATAAGAGCCATATAAATAGACGAAGCATGTTTTTAAATTGTTAAAGGTGTTTCCAGATATGGAATCTTGATTTCTTCCTGGCTATTAATAGCATCAATCTTGTGTCTCTGTGAATCTAACACACTTTTAATACTCAAATAAAACTCTAACAAGTTAGCACGAGGGTCGGTGTACCTGCTGAAGAACCTGTTTTCACTCTCGAACATAGACATAGTTCTAAATAGCCAACTCATCGGGACATCCCTGAAGTACGCAGGTATCCACATTTCACGTATATTAAACATTGATTTAAACCAGTTGTTACCCACCAATTTAAATTAGACCATGACTTGCTTCCATTGCACATCAAATTCCAGAGGCTCGAGAATATCGGACCACACAATAGAATTCAGTTTATCCTTAAATGATTGGTCATGCTTCAGATTAGCTGGCACCTTCTCAGGAACTTTCTTCATAATGTGCCACATACACAAGTGTTGCCGTGTACCAACAAGTACCTTCTCAATTGCAATCTTCATCGCCGGATCTTGATCGATTATTATCATTGATGGACTACGGCCCATTCAAGCCTTAAATTTTTTGAAGAGCCATGCATACGCGCCAACATCTTCACTTGACACCAACCCAATACCGAATGAAACACATTTACCATGATTGTCTTTCCCAGTAAACGGAGCGAATATCATATTATACCTATTATGAAAATGAATAAAAATGATGTTAAAAGCTTGTTTTTGTTTATTTATAGTGCTTCGAATTTGACACATAAAACATGCAACAGGATATTAAAAACGTAATCCTATGAACAAAGGTTGAAAAAAGCACAAATTAGTTTTATTTTTAATTACTAATTATTATTATTATTATTTTTGTAATCAAAGCAAGTGTAAAAAAAACTTGCATATCTATAAAAATATGTAAAACACAGAATTATCAAAAAATCAACTAATAAATTAAAACCTGTTTGTCGAATAGGTGACATCAAATGACACAACATCTCCGAAAGTAGAAAAGTTCCTCCTGCACGTAGGTTCAGCCCAAAATAACCAAGTCAACTTCTCCTGCTGGTCAACAGCCTAGTCAAACACGAATGCCAAACACAGTTCTTTCTTCCTAAATAGCTTCTCCAACAACATTTGAGCATCAAACCCAACGACATATGCTTTCAAATCACGCTCAAAGTTCTTGAATTCAACTTTCGTACAACCTATATTCGAATACCCACCCACAACTTCCTTAAAAAGCCTATACGATCTCGTAGCACCGATATTCGCCCTAACACAATTCAGCATGAATTGCTTATGAGCAGGATCTAGATTTCTATTCTCTTTAAGGAACGGCTTGTATAGATCAGAAACTAACATATGACGATGACATTCAATAAACTCGTTAATCACGTAACCTTGACCGGGACAAAACTTAAACTTGACACGTGATATGCACCCACAACGTTTTGACATTCGCCGTAATTTTTTTTAAAGGTGTAACAAGATTGTTTTCATTCTCACACACGACACTATTTAAATTATCGGGCGCAACTTCCTTATCACCCTCTCTATTACAAAAAACAGATTTAAGCATGATAGTGTTGTCACGAAATCTTTTCTCCGATCCAAGACGAACATCGAAACCACACTTGGAAGCATAATTTCTATAGAACTTGATACCTTCTTCTAAGAACTTAAATAATTTTCCCTCGAAAGGCTTCAAACTCAATTCACAATATGGCACATAATACTCCGTTAGCCCAGGAGATATCTCGACCTGGAACTCGGTCCTTCCACTGACATTGTTGTTGCCTTCAATACAAAAAAAAAAACAGAACTGTTTGTAGAAAAGAAAAAAAAAAGAATCTGAAAAATTAAACGGTGCTTCTTCAATGGTACAATTGTGCTTTTGGTAAACCAACGCAAAATAGCAGACGACTTTCTAAAAAAACTACAGAAAATTCTGCGGCATGACCTTGACTGTTGGTGCTTTTTCAATATATATCGGTGGTTTTTAAGTTATCTGATGGTGCTTTCTATAGAACTTGATGAAAAGATTTTCCAATATTTCTTCAAGCCATTGGGTTTTGTCGTAAAAAATTTAGATCACCTCAAACAATCTGGACCATTATATATTCGTGTGAAACAGCTTGATTAATATATTCAGCAAAATTGAGTTTGCGGTAATAATGTAAAATAACACGATGGAAATGGTGGAGAAAAGATTGATTAATCGCAAAAACCAGAAAAGATGATAAAAGCTCGACGCCGACCTGTTGATTCCATATTCTGAATAATCCGTGAATGTGATGAGAAGGACGATAATGGAGATTGATACTTGATTGGTTAATTCCTTATACGAATAATAGGGTTCAGATTGTAAAAAAAAGGAATATACGTTATTATGGGATTGAATATACGTTATTATGGGATATTTTAATTGCATAGATTTTAAAAAGACAATCTTAACCCTATTATACTTTAAATAAAGTCAAAATTCCTTTTAATATTAGCCTTTGATCTTATTTAATCTATGGTCCAGATTAGTTCTCAGGTTCGCAAATAAGGACTAGGTTCTCATATATATATATATATATACGGTTTCGTGAGGGCACTAATTTTTACTTAATCACAATCATTAGATTAAAAATTGATTACAAATATTAATAGATGGATGAATATATAAAGGAATAGGCAAAAATCAAATACTCAAACAACAATATCTTACAACTAAATAATTAAATATTACTAAATAAAATATAATAATACACTATCACTTACTTTTCAAATATTATTTGACATCAAATACAATATAATAATATATAATCACTCATTTTTCAAACATGATTTGACATCTACATATTTTGAATACCAGAATTTAGAATCCCAACGAATGCTAATCATTTTTTCAAACATGATTTGGCATCTATATACCCGAATTTTGAATATCATAATTTAAAATCCCGACGAATGCTAATCATTTTTTAAAAAATGATTTGACATTTAAATATCCGATTTTTGAATATCAAATTTAAAATTTTGAATGATAATCCAAACAGGCATTCGGGCGGAGCTTTTCCAACTTCCAAAAAAACAATTGACTCACTGGGTTTGTCGGTCAGTTTTTTGCCAATTCGATAAACTAGAAAAAAAAGGCCCAGCATTTATCCCTTAACATCCGGACACGTGTTGAGCACTGGAGAAGTGTAGGTTAGTGCTAGGGTGTCCTCATCCCTTAAATTACACCGTGTCCCCCGTGTTTGCGTCCCCCACACGGAGTCTGAGGGAGGACTAACTCTATAAATAGCCAAATAAATTTATCATAATCAAGCAACTACTAATTAATTAACTGACGCGCATTACAAACAACTTTCTGGATACACAATCTTGGAGCTTCTGATTTTGGATCATTTGAAAAGGTACCTCATATAATTCTATCTATTTTGTTTCTTTTCCAATTCATACATTGTTTATTTAGTCATTGCGAGCCAAAAAGGAAAATATATATTCGGACAGATCCTGTTAGTATTCAAGAAAGTAATTTTAATGGTCTTGACTGCTGTTTTTCTGATATGTTTTATGTACATCCGTTTCTACCTCGTCTCATATTGTTGTTTGTTATTGTTAATTTTGTTAACGAAAATGAGAACTTGTTGGAGTGTTAATTTGGAATAATTTATTCATTTAGATAAATGATTTAGGGGAAAAAGAAACCTACTCAAACATGGGACTGATATAGCTTGGATCTGATTAGTTGTTGACCAGTGGTTAAGGCTTGAGATAATCTGCAGCGTTTCTAGAGATTTTGCATTTTCTGCGATGCCTTGAGATGTAGGTAATGATTCTTTCGTTGCATATTTGTGCAAAACCAAGTTCAAGAGTACGGAGAGAATTAAGAAGATATTAGTTGATTTCCTTTCATATAGTTATTATTATTGTTATTTGTATTTCACTTTTGGGTTATTAATCGGTAACTTTGTTTGCATTTCTGGTGAATATTTACCTTGGTACAAATATTAGTTTTCAAATAATTAATCGCCCTCGCATTAAAGTCGATTTATTATATGAAGTTTCTGATTTGATTGCATCAGGTATTCAAAAAGAAACAAGAAAGCCTTGTGATGGAAGCCAAAACGGACGATAGTATTATCAAGAAAGAGGTGGAAAAAGAGAAACTTCATCTCAAAGTTGAGAGCGAAGTTGAAATGCCTGACAAAGCGGAAGAAAAGACTAAGGTGGAACTTAAAATGGAAACCAAGTCGGTGGTGAAAGATGAGCCAAAACACAAAGAATGCAAGGAACATGAGAAGGAGAAAAGTGACGACAATGTAAAGGAGGATAAAAAGAAAGACAAGAAGAAGAAAAAGGACAAGTTAGAGAATCAATCTGATGAAGAGAAACCCAAAAGGGAGAAGGAGAAGAAAGATAAAAAGAATAAAGAGAAGGATAGGGATATAGAGGCGGAGCACGGGATTGTAGAGGACGAGGAGAAAGAAAAATCAAAAAAAGAGAAAAAACAGAAGAAAAAGGAAGAAACGGACGAGGAGAAGGATGTTGATGAGAAAAAGGAAAAGTATGGCAAGTCGAAAGATAAAGAGAAGAAACACAAGAAGGATACAGAAGTCGACTCCAAAGGGGTAATTAAGGAAGAAACAACTGAGGAAAATGAAGAGAAGAAGAAAGACAAGAAGAAAGAGAAGAAAGATAAAAACGAGGATGGTGAAGGTGAAAAAAAGAAGGAAAAGAAGAAAGATAAGAAGGACAAGGACGGAAAGAAAGAAAAACTTGAAGAGAAGTGCGGTGATGTCGACAAGCTGAATATGAAGTTGGAGAAAATCAATGGCAAAATCGAAGCCCTTCTCGTGAAGAAAGCTGACATCATGAGGCTGATAGAAGAGGCGCAGGGTAAGAGCCATGTTGATGCTAAGGTGACCCAAATCCCATGATTCAGAACATGAAGTCCAAGGCACAAGCTGCAGCTAATGTAGAATAGTAGCGCACACAGCTTTCGTAATATTAATATATATGTGATATGTCTAAATCAACTTAAGGGTTTAGAGTGTCGCTACGTGTACTTTTTTGATGTCAAAGTTGCAACAAATCTTATATTGTACTATAGCTTAATGTCTAATTTACTTTGATGTTCTGTACGTTTTCTTATAATGGTGTTGTAGAGGAAGAGATGGATTTGAAGTAGAAATAAACCTTTTCAATTTTAAGCCATGTGATGTGACCCCAAAATAAATAAATATGAATATGTAAAATATAGAAAGGTGGTTTAAATGAAAGATGAAGTGATGAAATATTTGTAACTATATTGGTCACATTCAAAAAAGGTACATGATGTTGGCCATCATCAAACAATGTCTGTTAAATTGGTCAATAATTAAAAAACGTCCAAAAAAAGTTCGATTGGGCTTTTTTGCTGACGTGACGTGATTCAATATTTTCTTATCATTTTTCTTTAAATTTAATTATTAAGTTGAAGATAAAGAATTTGGGGGGCAAATTCATTTTGGTCCATTATATTGACCAAATTTTAGAAATAACCGGTGACGTTAGCTATCTTTTTTTTTTTTTTTTTGGTGATGTATTATTATTCTTTCTTATCAATTTTATATAAATATAAAAATTAAATTAAAAACAAAAATTTGCTTTGCTCTCCCTTTTCTTTTTTTGTTTTTCTATTATCTTTTCGTTAATCTAATTAATAAAATTTTTACTCAATAAAAAAATTAATACAAATTATTTATAAATATAAAACATAATATAAGTATTAAAAATTATATAATAAACATAGAAATTCCAAAAATCATTTATAAGGGATCTTCCCATATAAATTTTATTATTTTTGTAAGATTCATTTTATTTTTATACTTATTTCTGAGTTTATGTTTTTTTATTAATTAAAATCTTAATAAGAAAAAAATCATATAAATTATTATATTAATTTTATAATTTTTAAGATTTATTTTATGTTTATATATTTATCACCAATTTCTTTTCTTATTAATTAAGATTTAATTGGTTGATTAAAAGAAAGAAGATGAAGGTAAAACGGTTTTTTGTTATCAATTTAATATTTCAACTAATGAAAAATGATAAAATAATATAGAATCATGCCATGTCAGAAAAAAAATTCGACGAGTTTTTCTTTTGGCCTTTTTGATGAATTGGTTAATTTAGCAAGTATGATTTGACGATGGTCAATTTCACGTACCTTTTTTAGAATGTGGCCAATATAATGGACCAAAATGAAATTTCTCCCAGTTTCTTATTTTTATTTGAATATTTAAAATTAAATAAAAATGATAAGAAAGTATTGAATCACGCCACTTCAGCAAAAAAGCCCATCGGTTTTTTTGTGTACCTCTTTTAATGAATTGACCAACATAGCAAACGTGTTTTGATGATGGCTAATATCACGTAACTTTTGTGCAATGAGGCCAATACAATGGACTACAAATAAATTTTTTCCTATTTTACTGAGTAAAGAGATTTGTTGTGTACAACAAAGCGGTTGCTTCGATTTATGCACATCTGATAAAGGATAAAAATGTAATTTAAAGGTAATGTTATAAATTTATAGATTGACATAGCAAGCCACTGTGCGGTTCTTATATAGAACCAGATAGGGCTCCATTATGGAGCCCTATAAATTCCATGGCATTCATCTGAACCCTTAATCATTTTTTTCTTTTTATTTTTCCTTCCTTTTTTTATAAATACACGGTGGCATCTGAGCCCTTAATCATTTTTTTATTTTTATTTTTCCTTCCTTTTTTTATAAATGCACGGTGGGGTGAATGCCATGTGTTATATAGGGCTCCGTAATGGAGCCCTATCTGGTTCTATAGAAAAATTCTGTCACTGTGATAATAAAAATCAATAATTTCTTAGGGATGTTGATGGATGTGACAACATGATAATAGTTATACAATTCTCACTTTGAACCAAGCAATTTTTTATTTTATCTTTGCACTCTTATATATGTTCAATTAATAGTTATTGCATAACTTACTCATTATTCATAATACGTTACCAGCAGGAATGCTCTAAATTTCCTTAAGCACTCTCAACGGTAAGAAATTTTTTAGATATTAATGCAAAATCCTTCTATTTTATATGTCTGTTTGCCATACTTTGTTAGTTTCGAAAAAAATCATAGTGCTTCATTATCATCTGAACCTAATATATACCTAAATTAATGTTTTCCCTTTATATACTTTTTTACCTAATTTAATAATTTTCTATTATTATATTTTTTCTAATTTAATAATTTTCTTTTATTATATTTTACCTGGTACGACCTAATTTCGGTCGAGCTGAAGTCTCGTGACAGCTGGTTAACCTTGCACCCGGCTTTGGTTGGGAGAGCTGACCAGAGGTGGCCCTTGATGTGGGGGCAGAGCTGAGTTGAGCCCTAGGAGATCCCAAGTTTAAGGATAGCTCAGGAAGGATGAACTGAACAAACTAATGCACCGTAATGGTTGGAGAAACTAAAACAAAAGGGGGTCAGGCGACTTTATCCAAAAATCCCTGAGGCCAACGGATGTTAGAAAGAAAAAGGTAAGTGCTAAGCTAGGCGTTGATTTGGTAACACCAAGTCACTGGATTCGAGCTACGAGCTGGATAGTCCCAGGTCATAGGAGAGATGACCTATAACATACTCTCATTTTACTTTCAAATCCACTCACATTTTTCTCACCTAATAATAGATTATTACATATTCATATTTGTTCAAGATATTTTAGTATATGTTGATGATCACAATTATAGTAGTTATTGTACTTACCGTATCAACATTTAATGTACATTAATACACCGATAAGTTCTTGTTCTATGTTATTAGCCATTATTTTGTTTTTTATGTTAACATTTATGATAGGTCTCAACATTTAACTTTGTATTCTTACTTCTTTTATGCCTCGAATAAAAACTCTTATGTTTTTCTTTTAAGTATTAAAATATTAACAAAATGTGTATTCGTTTTTATAGTTTCTAAAATATCGAATTTTGTGAAACTCAAATTTGAAGCATTTGGCATCATTGGACTTAATTACTGATCATTGTTCCTTGATACTGAACTCCATCTAAATGTCAAATCTTGGCATAACATTAAATGAAATAAATGAGGCATCAAACCAAGATAAGGCAAAGGGGACGATCTTCCTTCGCCATCTTTGACATGAAGGTTTAAAAATTGAACATCTTATGATCAAAGATCCTTATCATCTCTGGAAATCATTAAAAGAATGATATGATCATTAGAAATAATAATCCTCTCAATGGCTTGTAATGAATGGAACACACACAACAAAGAAAATAACAGTTTTTCGAGGGATTTTTCCCTCGGTTTTAAGGTCAATTCAAAAAATCGAGTGAAAATTTCCCTCGAAAAAATCCTCCTCGGTAAATTTCTCTCGAAAAATATTACTGAGGGTCAGTACCCTTAGTTAGTACCCCCGTACGACCCTCGGGAAAATCGAGGGCAAGCCGAGGGGAGGCTACCCTCGAAGAAACCGAGGGCAGTTTACCCTCGTAAATACCTAGGGCTAAGTACCCTCGGTAACCGAGGGGCAACACCCTCGGAAAAATCGAGGGCCATAGCTACCCTCAGAATAACCAAGGAGCATACTCCCTAGGTTTTTAGATTTTCAGAGGGATTTCTGTGGGTATTCCCCCTCGGATTTTCTTTTTTTTTTTTAATATCTTTTAAATATTAATTTTAATTCCTATTTATTTATTAAAACTCCCCAAGAAATTGAAGAAAAATCAATAATGAATAGAAAACAAATAAACCATTTATTATAAATATATTTGGAAATTTACGATTATTACATGCGTTCGACAAAAATGTTTAGTAATAAAGTTTTTATAAAACATATCAAACTGTCCTAGACGGGGGGTGCTGCGAGGAACGAGCATACATCTCGACCATTTGTGCGCTTGAAATGCCTCCTGCTTCCGGTGCTGCTCCTCACGTTGTCACTCAGACTCGGTGTATCGCTGCTCGATCTCTTGGACCTCCGCAGGAGCTCCACCCTCTACACCTCCTGAGCTAGTCTCGTGGCCTCCAACTTCTCCCTCTGTGTCTGGAGCTGCGCCTCGAGCTATCTTACGTAGGTTATATGCAGCTGGGAGGAGGAGGAAGAAGAGCTGCCTGTTAAAAAACCCTTCGCATCAGCAATCACCTTCCCCGATCACCTTCCCGTACGAGCCGGTGTCGTAGTTTCGTCCCTTGCTTGACCCGACAACGTCGAAGAAAACCCGGTCAGGGTCAACTCGCTACCAGCATTCTGGAAAAACACGTACTAAATGGCACCCAACCCTCGTGGTTCCACGACACCGAGACGCGTCTCCAACCGAAGGAGTTGATCGATCGATCGTGTCTTAGTTGTTGGACGAATTACACGACACGTGTGAATACGTACATGCACGTTGATATTTTCAATCGAAATCGAGTCAAAACCACCCCACGTGCCTAAGATGATAGGATTTGTTTTATTTTTTAGATTTTTCTATTTTTTATTTAAAAAAAAACGACGGGCCCTATTTTCCCTCAGAAAAAACTGAGGGGAGGGCTGGACCCTCGGTTTTTTCCGAGGGGAAACAGAGCCCCATGGTTTTTTTAAATAAAAAAAATCGAAAAAATAGAAAAGCGTATTTAACGATCGAAACCCAAACTTCGTGGTTCCGGGACACAGAGGCGCACCCCTCCCCGCCTTGTTCGCGAAATTATTGTATTCTTTTATTTTTTTTTTACTAATTTTTTATTTTGTTCAAATTATTTCCATTTCTTATTTAAAATTGAAAAATAATAGAAAACGCGTACTTAACGATCGACACCCGACCCTCGTGGTTCCGGGACACCGAGACGCACCCCTCCCCCGCCCCTTTCATGAAATGATAGGATCGGTATTTATTATTTACTAATTTTTTAATTTTATCGATATTTTTTTGAATTTTTATTTATAAATCAAAAAATATAGAAAACGCGTAATAAACGATCAACGCCTGACCCTCGTGGTTCCAGACATCGAGACGCACCCCTCGTCCCCTCGGAAAAATCATGACGCTACGTCGTTTCGCGTCTCCAACCAAAGGAGTTGATCGATCAATCGTATCTTGGTAGTTGGTCGAATTACACGAGACGTGTGAATACGCACATGCTCGTTGGTGTTTTTCAATCAAAATCGGGTCAAGACCACCCTCACATGCCTAAGATGATAGGATTTGTTTTATTGTTACGATTTTCTATTAATTTCGATTTTTTTATTTAAAAAACCGAGGGGCGGCCCTCGGTTTTTACCGAGGAAAAATAGAGCCCCTCAGTTTTTTAAATAAAAGAAAATTTGAAAAAGAAATAGAAAATACGTATTAACGATCGACACCCGACCCTCGTGGTTTCAGGACATCGAGACGCACCCCTCCACACCCCGTTCATGAAACGATAGGATTTGTTTTTATTTTTTACTAATTATTTTTTGGATTTTTTTCCATTTCTTATTTCAAATCAGAAAAAAATAGAAAACGCGTACTTAACGATCGATACCTGACCTCGTGGTTAACACCGAGACGCACCCTCCCTGCCCCGTTGGTGAAATGATAGGACCGATTTTTATTTTTACTAATTTTTTTATTTTTCTTGGTATTTTCTCGAATCTTTATTTAAAAATTAAAAAAAAAAATTGAAAACGCGTACTAAACGATCGACGCCCGACCCTAGTAATTTCACGACACCGAGACGCACCCATTGCCCCCTCGGCAAAATCACGACGCTTCGTCGCTTCGCGTATCTAATCGAAGAAGTTGATCGATCGATCGAATATGTGTTGTTGGTCGAATTACACGACACGTGTGAATACGCACATGCTCGTTGATATTTTTTGTTGAGGAATTTATTCTTGCCAATCATTCCTATTTTGTTATTTGCCTTTCTTGGGCACAAAATAAGTTAGGAAACTAGATATAGGTCAATATTATATTTCCTAGTTTATGCACAAGACTTTAATTATTCCTAGATTGTGTTTAGGATTTGTTTTTAGGATTTTACCAAGTTTAGGATTCTAGGTTGTCTATTTAAGACACAAGAACTCCTAATACTTGGAGACACTTTTTGTACGCACGGTTTTTCTTGAAGACGCAAGTCTTGACGCAAGACGCACAAGAAACGAAGAAGAACACGAAGAAGAAAATTACTTGGAGCCAACGATCATGATAAACAAGATCTTTGAAGTTGCTTGACCGACGGAGAAGATCTTGCCATTCCGGCAACAAGTATTTAGTATCAAGTTTCTTGATATTTAGTTTTCATATATTACTTTATATTTTGTATTGAACGTGAAGTGAAAGTAATATTGTTTTCGGGTTTGTACACCCAAGTTCACAAGTATTTACTTGTGAACTGAATTTGTTTAATCGTGTTCTCATATTTTAAATTTCGCTGCATAAGTTCAATTTACTCTGGTCGATGTTGTTAACTGATGTTGGTAACATTGATTAACAACATCGTGAATCAGAGAATTATTCTTATATCCATAGACCTTCTAATTTTACAATTGGTATCAGAGCAGGTTACTTAACCTTTTAAGTATTGATCCTTATTTTTTAGGTGCTATGGATGCTCAAGGCAACCCGAGGCCTTTAATCCTTAATGGTGAGAATTACTCTCTCTGAAAACAGAGAATGAGGTGGCACTTGAAGAGCATGGATGAACGTGTTTGGAAGACCRTCCTTGTTGGATGGGAAAAGCCACGTGTCACGGATGGCGAGGGCGATGCCGTTCCCAAGAGAGAGGAAGATTGGACTGCTGACGAAGCAGCTGCTGCAAATTGGAACTCTAAATACATCAACACCTTGTGTGGCTATGTAGATGCAAGCTACCATCGAATCATCAAGAACTGCGAGTCTGCAAAGGATGCATGGGACGCACTCCAAAGGGTGTGTGAAGGGACAGCAAGCGTGAAGAAATCCTGACTAAGAATGCTCTTGTCCACATTCGAGACTATGAGAACGAATGAGAAAGAATCGATCATGGACTACTCTGTGAGATTGTCGGAAAAAATAGAGGAGTGCAGAGAGCTGGGTGAGCCCATAACTAATTCCCGTCTTGTAGGAAAAATGCTAAGATCCATTACGAAGAATTATAGCATGAAGGTGGTGGCAATAGAAGAATCCAAGGATGTTGATAACATCGATTTCAACACCTTAGTTGGAAATCTCAAGCAATACGAGATGGAACACGTTCCCTCTAAAGAGAAGAATGTTGCTTATTCTTCTGATTTAATTGCAGTCGATGATGAAGATGACGAGGAATTTGATTTTAATGGGATTGTTAAAAGGATGGAGTCGACTACTCTCGAAGAAGATGAACTGGCCCTAGTGACTCAACGCTTCAACAAATTCTTGAAGAAGAAGAAGAACAATTCTGGAAGCTCAAGTACAAGGATCAGGACACAGACATCCACTCCAAAGATTACAGGACGTACTCTACCATGATCTCAGCCCACAAATTCAATTTCCAATGTCTCAAGTTCTACAAAACCACTCAACGAGATACAATGCCACGAATGTAAAGGTTGGGGACATTACAAGAATGAGTGTCCTAACACTCTTAGAAAGAAAAGCATGGTCACTACTGACTTTACTGAAGACTTCAATGATTCCGAGTCACTTGATCCAGTCCAGCCTTATTCACCCATGTTGTTTGGGACGACGATATCCATGTTGGTTTACTTTTAGACAACATCGTGTGCCTGAATGCCGAGACCACTGACTATTATGAGGAATACGAGCAACTGAGTGAAGACCACAAAAAATTGTTTGTCAGTTGGAGTAAACAGGTACTCAAAGCAAAAGATCTCGCAAAAGAAGTAGAGAAGCTAACCAAGGAAATGGAGGATCAGCTCGAAATTATTGTCCGGTTGGAAACATCTCTCACCAAGAAGGATGCTGAGCTTGAAAAGATTAGGAACGAACTGACCACTGTTCGAGGAACCATTTCAAATCTAAACAAAGGTAAGGCGAAGCTTGATGAAATTTTGCAGGTTAGCTTCCCAGAGTCCTCTAAGCATGTAATAGGTTACAAGCCAAGTCAACCCACGCAAGTGTCGAGTCAAGAACAAAAATCTTCCAAACGCCACAAGAGAAGGAGGAGACATTTCGTGTGTCATCATTGTGGAGAACCAGGGCACATTCGGCCCTTTTGCTGGAAGATCATTAGCGAGAGAAGACATTTTCAGAGAACAAATATGTCTGTGAAGTCCAATGTTGGTAACCTCTCTACCAACATCAATACCAACATCAGATACAAACAAGTGTGGGTCAAGAAAAACAGCATCAAGTGCAATATGATTCATACCTCCCTGAAGTCTCTTGTCCCTGGAGCCTGGTATTTTGATAGTGGATGCTCGAAGCATATGACAGGCTCAGAAGAATTGCTTTCCAACATTGTCAGATTTAGAGGTGGAAAAGTGAAGTATGGAGGAGGCGCAAATGGCCAAATCGTTGGCCAAGGGACTCTCCATGTTCCTGGCGTTGTAACTCTGGAAAATGTGCTGCTAGTAGAAGGACTTACTGCAAATTTGATCAGCATAAGTCAATTGTGCGACGGAGGGTTCAGCGTTAAATTCAACCGTGAAAAGTGTGAAGTTTATGAGGAGAATAGATCGTGTATTCTCATCAGGAAAAGAACTTCAGATAATTGCTACCAAATTCATAGTGATGCTTTTTTACAGGTTGTCCCAATTTAGTGATGCAGAACTATGGCATCAAAAGCTTGGACATGTAAATTACAAGATGATGGACAGGTTGGCCAAGGAAGAAGCTGTGATGGGGCTACCTAAGCTCAACATAAAGATCATTCCGGTGTGCGAGGCATGCCAAAAAGGGAAACAGGTCAGGGTACCACATCCAGTCCAACATCGTCTCACTACATCATCTTGCTTTGAACTGCTTCACATGGATCTCATGGGACCACTTGAGGTTGAGAGCCTTGGTGGTAAGAGGTATGTTCTCGTAATTGTTGATGATTTTTATAGGTTTACTTGGGTAGAGTTTCTAAAAGAAAAATCTGAAGCATTTGAGGCTTTCAAAAAACTTGCAAAGAAGCTATGTGTAAGGTTTAATGTGAAAATTGGTAGGATTAGAACTGATCATGGAAAGGAGTTTGAAAACGCATCTTTTCTGAAGTACTGCACTTCTGAGGGTATTAGTTATGAATTTTCTTCTCCAATTACCCCTCAACAAAATGGCATAGCTGAACGTAAGAATAGAACTCTAGCAGAGATGACTAGAACTATGCTCATTTCTAATGGGATAGCTAAAAGGTTTTGGTCTGAAGCAATGAACACTGCATGTCATATCACAAATAGGGCTTATTTTAGACCAGGTTCATGTGCAACTCCCTACGAGTTGATGATTGGGAAGAAACCAAACTTGAGCTATTTTCATATTTTTGGATGTATTTGCTATGTGCTTAGCGATAGAAATCATCTTGCTAAACTAGACTCAAAAAGTGATAAGTGCATTTTCATGGGTTATTCTCAGAATAGTGATGCATATAGGTTGTTTAACATTCGAACTCGAAGTATGTTTGAGTCAGTAAATGTCAAGTTTGATGATCTAACAAGCGGAGTCAATCCTGTCGAGGATAATGATCTGGTTTATGATCAAAACCCTCAAGGGAGTGTCACTCCTACTTCAGTTGATGGTGCAGGTGTTGAGATCAAAGATGCAGCTGCTGAATTCAGAGATTTGAGTAATGTTGATAACCATGTTGATACTGGGATACCAACATCGGTACCAACATCAAGCCAAGATGCAGAATCTGATTCTGATTCAGAGGAAGAAGATCCAGCAAATCTCATTGATCTTCATCAGAGGGACATTCCATCCAGAATCCAGAAAAACCACCCCGTGGGCCAAATCATTGGTGATATGGATGAAAGAAGTACAAGACGAASACAAATAAATTTCAAGGAAATGGTCAGGTATGTATGTTTGTCTACTAATTGTTCTAAGATTCGTGAGTCTTTGTACCTTTCTGAAATAGAGCCCAAGCGCGTGGAGGATGCACTCAAGGATGCTGGATACGGGCTATGCAAGAAGAGCTGGACCAATTCGCCAAGAATGATGTGTGGGATCTTGTTCCACGGCCAGAAAGTGCTCACGTGATGGGGACCAAGTGGATATTCAAGAACAAGACTGATGAAGCAGAAAACATTGTGAGGAATAAAGCTCGACTTGTCGCACAAGGGTATACGCAAATTGAAGGAATTGGTTTTGATGAGACATTTTCCCTTGTTGCTCGAATCGAGTCGGTAAGACTTTTGCTTTCTGTTGCTTGTTATATGAAAATTTTGTTACATCAAATGAACATTAAGAGTGCGTTTTTGAATGGGGTCTTAAGTGAAGAAGTATATGTTGAGCAGCCTAAAGGATTTGTGGATCCTCAAAAACCTGATTTTGTTTTAAAATTGAAAAAGACACTTTATGGTTTAAAACAAGCTCCTAGAGCTTGGTATGAAAGGCTAACTCAACATTTGCTTTATTTGAACTTTAGACGAGGGGAAGTTGATAAAAC
>BMAC01000749.1:346210-378308 GCA_014905375.1 Phtheirospermum japonicum
TTTTTATCTTTCTTTTCATACATTATACTAATGCATTGAGTTTGATTGAAAGTGCAATAAGGTCCTCTGTTGCAATGAAAGTAATGACAAAAAGAACTAACCTCTTCGAAATTAGGTGATTGTGGAACTTGCCCGCAGAAACTGGTTCTCTCCCAGGTCCAAAAACAAGAGGCGTTTAACAGCAATTGCTGAAGATTAAAAGATTTAAATCCCTTCAAGGATGAAGAAAATCTGGACTCAAAATGCTCCAATCTTTAAAAATCGCCTTCTTGAGAGATTTTGACGTAGTCATTAACTTGGGTTAAGGGGTAAGTTTCCATTGACTTCACCTAGGGCAATGTTGGTTTATAATGTTGTTAGTAATAAAAAGCAACATTGGATCAAAACACTGAAATCATAATGTGTTCTGTTTTATCCTTTTAGGTCATAATTTTTAGGCATCCCGTAGGATATTCATACTTTGTGAAGATGCCATCTTGCTGTGCGTTTTGTTTCTTGTGTTTTTGTCTTACCTGAAATCTCTTAATTTTGTTTTGAATTGAGCTAACCAAGTGTTTCAGTGGATTTATAATTGGATGGCTGGACAGGTAATAACGAGGTGAACTTGGTGAGTGAAAATTAACATTGCACAAGATAGGTAAAACTGTGCTGATGGTTCATTAAAATCAGCTTTGTATTTTCGGCCTATTTTGTAGATTAAGTCGTGCAATTTTTTTTAAAAAAATGGAAAGAGAGATTATGGAAAGAGTTAGTGGGATAGGTTGTGTGTTCACGTAGCCTAATTCTAGGAGGAGTGGCACCTTTTTTATGGAAACAAAAATCGTGTTTTTAAAAGACAAAAATCGGACGATGATTTTTTGGGTATTTTCCTTATACTTACCTTTCTCTCCTTGTGTGCAACGGTCACTTTTTGGAAGGATAAAAAGCTGATTTGCTTTTTACCGTTGGCTCACAATTGCAAACCCTTTCGTATTAACACTCTAAGAATCCTTACCCCTCTCAAATTCTCTCGATTATTTTGTTTCTTGGTTGTGTGTGTTTGGGAAATTTTGCAGGATGTCTAGCTCCCCACCGCCGTCTGTCCCAGAACTGCCAGAAGAGGTTCGTCGCTCCGGCGACCAGGTCCCGCTGCCGTTTCCAAAAATTGGTGGCCTTGATATTCATGAGGAGATTGGTGGTGGTAGTTCTTCAAACCCACCACTACCAACATCGCTGCCACAATCGCCTGCGCCTGTTTCTCTTGCTGTTGTGCCTATTCCATCACCGGTCGACGCTACGCCGGTTGCTCAAGTGTTCCCTGGACAGCCTGGGAACGAAATTGACGTCGATAATCCCCCAAATTTAGCTTTTGTGGCTGAGACTTTTGGCCCCGTGGGGAACCCAACCTTGAAGCGGTCTAGGCGCTTGCGCAACATACCGCCCGGCGTTGTGCCGCCCGCGGTCCTAAAAAGCAAGCCTGGTCCGTGTTGCCACGTGCCTATCGAACACATGAACCTACAGGAGGATGTTGTTGTGGAGTCTGACCCTGATGATCATGATTTTGAGCCTACTGCTCCGATTGCCGGAGATGTGCCGCCATCTGCTTCTGCTCCCAGTCTGCCGGAGAAGAAGAAGTTTACTCCTCGGAAGCAGCTTGTACGTAAAGACGACAAGAGACCCAGCCTGACAAAAGACAGTGTCTCTTCCAGCCAGGCAAAGGTCAAAGTTTCTCCTGGATCAACTGCTACTAAGTACTCTCCTGAAGTGTTGGTTATTTTGAACAATGTTGGTTTGTAATGTTGGTTTGCATTTTAACAACATTGGGTGTTTTGTTTAGGGGGAGTTTCCTATCCTAGGGGGAGTTAGTATTTTTATTTTCATTTGTATTTGCGTCTTAGTGTTTTGTCCAGAAAGGCAAAAGGGGGAGATTGTTGAGAAATTTATTCTCGCCAATAATTCCTATTTTGTTATTTGCCTTTCTTGGGCACAAAATAAGTTAGAAAACTAGATATAGGTCAATATTATGTTTCCTAGTTTATGCACAAGACTTTAATTATTCCTAGATTGTGTTTAGGATTTTTTTTTAGGATTTTACCAAGTTTAGGATTCTAGGTTGTCTATTTAAGACACAAGAACTCCTAATACTTGGAGACACTTTTTGTACGCACGGATTTTCTTGAAGACGCAAGGCTTGACGCAAGACGCACAAGAAACGAAGAAGAACACGAAGAAGAAAATTCGTGATAAACAAGATCTTTGAGGTTGCGTGACCGACGGAGAAGATCTTGCCATTCCGGCAACAAGTATTTAGTATCAAGTTTCTTGATATTTAGTTTTCATATATTACTTTATATTTTGTATTGAACGTGAAGTGAAAGTAATATTGTTTTCGGGTTTGTACACCCAAGTTCACAAGTATTTACTTGTGAACTTAATTTGTTTAATCGAGTTCTCATATTTTAAATTCCGCTGCATAAGTTCAATTTACTCTAGTCGATGTTGTTAACTGATGTTGGTAACATTGATTAACAACATCGTGAATCATAGAATTATTCTTATATCCATATACCTTCTAATTTTACATTTTTCAATCGAAATCTGGTCAAAACCACCCCACGTGCCTAAGATGATAAGATTTGTTTCATAATTATGATTTTTATATTTTCTTCTTTTTTATTTAAAAAATCGAGGGGCACTATTTCCCCTCGGTAAAAACCGAGGGGAGGGCTGGGCCCTCGGTCTTTTCCGTGGTGAAACGGAGCCCCTCGGTTTTTTAAATAAAAAAATCTAAGAAAAAATAGAAAATGCGTATTTAACAATCGACACTCGACCCTCGTGATTCTGGGACACCGAGACGTACCCCTCCCTGCCCTGTTCGTATAATGATAGGATTTATTTTTATTTTTACTAATTTTTTTTTGAATTATTTCCATTTCTTATTTAAAATAAAAAAATAGATAACACATACTTAACGATCGACACCCGGCCCTCATGGTTCCGGGACACCGAGACGCACCTCTCCC
The DNA here is from genome assembly GCA_014905375.1 of Phtheirospermum japonicum. NCBI lineage: Eukaryota > Viridiplantae > Streptophyta > Magnoliopsida > Lamiales > Orobanchaceae > Phtheirospermum > Phtheirospermum japonicum. The sequence goes on from BMAC01000749.1 coordinate 349,213, forward strand.
CGCCCCGTTCGTGAAATGATAGGATAGGTTTTTATTCTTTACTAATTTTCTATTTTTCTCGATATTTTTTCGAATTTTTATTTAAAAATAAAAAAAAATACAAAACGTGTACTAAATGATCGATATTAATTTTAAACTTCTCATGAAACAAATTTTTGAAAATAAGATGAAAGAATAATGAAATGATGTGTAGAAAAAGATTCTGACCCATCCCTGTACCCACGTTATAAAAAAAATATTCGTCTACTAAATTTTGTGAATCACAATTAAATAAGATATAAATCTCATCCACATACTCGTGTAGATAGTAAATTTTCTTAATCACAATTTAATAAAATATAAATTAATGATAATTAACGTTACAAAATTAAAAATATGAAAACATTATGAATCATTTAAAAAAACTTTAAATATAATTATTTATAACCTATTTATATTTTTATATTAGAAGTATAAAAGAAAATTATTGGTAAAATATAATAAAATTAAATTTTGTAAAATATAAAATTAGATAGATATTAAGCTCGGATAACTCATAAGCAAACGAAGTACCATAATTTTTATTTATCAAAGCATTCAATTTTCTATTTTTTGAATTTTTTATTTAAAAAACCTAGGGGTTGAAAATCCCCTCGGAAAAAACCGAGGGGACACATATGCCCTCGGTTTTTTGTAAATTTTTTTTTTGATTTTTTTTTATTTTCAAAAAATCAAGGGCATAAAAAACCCCCCAGAAAAAACCGAGGGAACATGGAAGCCCTTGGTTTTTTCCGAGGGGTCTTTTATGCCCTCGATTTTTTGTGTAAATTATTATTTTTTTTGTTTTTTTTATTTTCCAAAAACCGAGGGGTCTAAAAGTCCCTCGGTTTTCCGAGGGTATTTTTGTCCCCTCAGTTTTCCCGAGGGGTATTTTCCATCGAGAATTCTTCGGTAATTATGCGGTAAACATTGGCGCCGTTTTTTAAAGGGGTTTTCCGAGGGGAATTTTTTTCCTCGAAAAAAACTGAGAGAAAACGTTCCCTCGATTTCCCCTCGGAAAACTGCTATTTTTTTTGTAGTGACACTTCGCTTTCAGGATCTTGAATTTCTTTGAACCACGTGAGTTTATACTTTAGCTGTGATACAAAAATTGTTGGGTGTGGAAGCTATGATAAGCTAAAAAAATATTTTATTGATGAAGTTTATATATGAGTTGATTCGGGCCTACGACACACTCGATTTTATAATGATATTTTACTTACTTAACTCTTGATGTCTCACCACTATAAAACACTTCTACTTATACCAATTACAGGACTAGAGACATGAATTTTAAAAAGATAATAAAAGACTAATAAATATTGATGACTTTTAAAGACTCCCCATTCACCCTCGTTTGCATACCGAGTATTCCCAATAGTCAAGATTGGAAAATAATCCTACTTTTAACAAGGGTAGCATACCGAAGACATGATTCATATAGTGAGTCCCAGACCTAAGGCCCACAACGCACAATATTATATTGGGATTACAGCAGTATACTTGGGATAACAGCAGTAAACTTGGGATAACAGTAGGGATAAATTCAAACTAACAGAAACAACAATCAGCAAGGAACATATAAAACAGAAAATAAGAAAGGTGTCGAGGCGAGCGAAATCTTAGTTTAAGATTCTCATTTGTAATTTGAACTGATGGATACCACGTCTGCAACGAACAACACGATGCTGCCCGCTTCAAACAACACGACGGCACCCTCTATGACGAGTTTGACCGTACCTGCATAGACGAACTCCTCTATGCCCTCTTCTGGCACCGGTCCATCTGGACTATTTACTGGTGGAACCCTGATGTCTGCACCTTTCACTTTCGAATTCGGATCGGGCTCGATTCCCTTTGGCTCTGTGATACCCACCTCCGTTGCTGCGCATGCTGAACGTCCTCAAAAATTTAATGGACATAATTTAGAACTTGGCAACAAAAGATAGGTTTTTACTTAACTACTTTGATCTTGTCTCGATTTCTCATCAAGGATGCACCTGTTGTGAGTGCGGATGATACGAGTTTTGATCGTAGAGTCGCCCTTGATGCGTGGACACAAGGGGACTATCTCTGCAGGCATTATATCCTAAACGGGTTAGACAATGCGCTGTATGGGGTATATAGTTCGGTCAAGAGTACCGCTAAAGAACTATGGATGTCCTTGGAAAATAATTACAAGGTTGATGACGTCGACACTAAAATTTTTATTATCGGATGGTTCTTGGTGTTTGTCATGGTTGATTCGAAAACTGTGATGAGCTAACTCCAAGAGTTGTAAATGATTCTGCAAAGCATGCACACTGAAGGTATGCACGTGTGTGAAGACTTCCAAGTGATGGCTATTATTGAGAAGCTACCACCGAGTTGGAGAGATTTAAAGAACTACCTGAAGCATAAGTGAAAATAAATGACTTTGGAGAATTTGATTGTCAAACTGCGCGTCGAGGAAGGAAATCGACAATCCACGGCGAAGCATGGAAAGACCTCGATGATGGAGGCAAAGACTCATTTGGCAGAAGCTGATTCTGGGAAAAAGCGCAAGCACCAAGGCCAAGGCAAAGGCAAAACAAATCAAAAGAAAGCCAAGAAGTTCGAGGGCAACTGCCATAATTGTTGAAAGCCTGGACATATGAAGAAAGATTTCCGAAAACCACGCAAGGATAATTGGAATGCAGCAAATGTCATCACTGAAGAGATATCCGATTTAGACCTTTGTGCGGTGGTGATGGAGGCCAACGTAGTCGATAATCCAAGAGAGTGGTTTATAGACACTGGAGCTACTTGTCATGTATGCTCTGATCGAGAGGTATTCTCTGATTATACCCCTGTTACTGAAAGAAGTCTCCATATGGGTAACTCATCTACTGCTAAGGCTGCGGGAGTTGGAAAGGTGCTGCTGAAGATGATGTCTGGTCTAGAGTTGAATTTGAAGGATGAGCTGCATGTTCCTGATATTAGGAAAAATCTTGTTTCTGGGTCCCTCCTTGTCCAGCATGGGTTTGAGCTAGTATTTGAGTCTAGTCAATTTGTGTTCACTAAGAGTGGGAAGTTTCTAGCTAAAGGTCACCTCGATAAGGGACTCTTTAAGTTGAATGTAATGGCTAAATGCCCAGTTATTAATAATAAAATTATTGCTTCTTCGTATGTTGTTGAGTCATGTGATTTATGTCATGTTAGACTTAGACACGTTAACATGATATCAATTAAGAAATTGGTAAAGGTGAATTTACTAAATAACGTAAAGTTTGACTCAAAACACAAGTGTGAAATTTGTGTTGAAGAAAAAATGACAAGACCTTCTTTTAATTCGGTAGAAAGAAGTTCGGGTCCTCTAGAGTTAATTCACACTGATATTTGCGATATGAAACTTGTGCAGAATAGAGGAGGTAAAAGTATTTTATTACTTTTATTGATGACTACACAAGATTTTGCCATGTTTACCTATTAAGAGGCAAAGATGAAGCAATTGATGTGTTTAAAACTTGAATGAAGTTGAGAATCAATTGAACACTCGAATTAAGGCGATTCGCAGTGATCGAGGTGTAGAGTATGTTTCTCCATTTTATATGGAACAACCTGAAGGGTTTGTAGTTCCGGGTCAAGAGAACAAGTTGTGTAGACTTGTTGAATCATTGTATGGATTGAAACAAGAACCAAAGCAGTGGCACATCAAGTTCGATATTGTGATGATGACCAATGGGTTTTGCATTAATGAATGCAATAAATGTGTTTCTGTGAAGAACGTACCTAGTTCCTTTGTCATTGTATGTCTTTACGTTGATGACATGTTGATTTTGAGCAACTCAAGTGATGAGATCACGAGTACTAAGAACATGTTGAAGGATAACTTTGATATGAAAGATATGGGGTTAGAAGATGTGATTCTTGGGATCAATATCATAAGAAGAACGAATGGCATTATATTGTCTCAGTCTCATTATGTAGAAAACATACTTGAGAAGTTCAGCGCAGATAGTAAAACTGCGAAGACCCCTTTCAATGACAACATTAGTTTAGTAAAAAACAAAGGTGATCCAGTGACAACTGAAATATGCTAGAATCATTGGAGTCTGATGTAACTCTCTAATTGTACTATACCGGATCTAGATTATTCAGTGAATAAACTAAGTAGGTTCACAAGTAATCCGAACAGTGGTCACTGGAATGGGATAAATAAAGTATTGCGTTATTTGAGATTTACCCAGAAGTTTGGGCTGCATTATACAAGATATCCAGAATTTTTGGAAGGGTATTGCGATGTCAACTGGATATCGGATTCCAAGGATTCACACTCCACAAGTGGGTACATGTTTACCATTGGGGGAGGTGTTGTATCTTGGAGGTCCACAAAGCAAACATGCATAGCCCGGTCCACCATGGAGTCAGGATTCATAGCCATGGATAAGGCTGGTGAAGAAGCTGAGTGGCTTCGAAATTTTCTCGAAGATATTCCATGTTGGAGTAATCCAGTATCACCTATTATGATACACTGCGATAATCAAGCTGCTATTGCAAGAGCTTATAGTGAAATGTATAATGGTAAGTCGCGACATATTCATCAGAGGCATAATACCGTTAGAGAATTGAGGTATAGTTTCCGTTGACTATGTGAAGTCGAACGAGAATTTAGCGGATCCATTTACAAAGAGTATAAATCGAGATCAATTTTATACGTTGCTAGAGGGAATGGGCTTAAAGTCCACACAAAAGAATAGTCTTTAGTGGAAACCCAACCATGATGACTGGAGATCCCAAGAACTTGGTTCAATGGGAAAAACAAAACTTTGGACTGTTCTATTCCTAAATACTTGGTACCTAGCCATGAGCTAAACCTATTTCCCTAGAGAGCATATCCAAGTGATAACCTGATGACAGTGGCATAGGATAAGTCTTAGACTTTTAACGACGATCTATACCTGTAAAGGTGAAGTATAGCAGGATAATTCTGATAGACAAGGCCAAAATGGACACAACTTAGAACTTGAGAAGTGGCGTAAGCGTTATTATGTGAGTATCATTGTCTCGGTAGGCTCGGACTCGGAATAGTTCAATGACACTGTCAACTAGGTCGTGGGTTTACCCGATGGTACTTCACTACGGAAGGGTCAAAGTTGCAAGCTACCTCACTAGATGTAAGAACATTTCATGTGGAAACTGAGCAATTGAGTCTCATGCATCATAACATTGATTTACACTCATGTGGGGGATTGTTGGGGATTTAGATTTTTGGGGAGTTATTTACGGTAACTTTGGTCCAATATTCCAAGTATGAAAAGTTCATTATTTCCGGAAACGAGATTCATATTCTTAATCTACATTACGAGCAGATGAATGTGGTATATTTACTTTCACAAATTCGTGATGGGATGAGTGAGTAATCAATGTTCAAAGTTGGACATTTGATAAGTGAATTTGGAAGATGAGGAGGTAGTGAGATTTCCATTGGGTATATGGAAAGTCCCACATTGGAAGGAGTCCCATTTATGCATGACTTTATTAAATGAAGTGAAATGGACATTGGTTACAAGTTGAGTGGGGTTGGGAACCCAACACGCGCGCCACCACCCGCCCGACTTGGCTCGGCCCGGCTCGGCACAGTTAAGCTCGGGCTCAGGCCTGTGGCTCATGGCTTGCGACCATCCTCGCATTTTTCGCGCACGTGGTTTGTTGTTCATGGTTCATATAGTTCTAGCTGGGCCTGGGCTTACGTTTTGGGCCTCGGGGCCTCGAGCCACGGGCCCGAGCCGAGCCGTGCTGAGCCGAGCCAGTCGGGCGGGCGGGTGGTGGCACGCGCGTGGAACCTCCCAAGATACAATGATGAACGGAGCTGGACGGAGCAGACAACCCATTCTACCTGGCGAATGAGAATTGGGCAAACAACTGAGCAAAATCCTAACTGCAAGCTATATGATGCATGCGGCAGATGTGATTATGATATGTGAAAAGTAAAGTTTTGATGTATGTGTTGTGTTTTTACACTATGTGGGAGTCGGTATTTATAGATTTGAGGGACCCTTAAATAAGGTAGGAAATCTGTAGGAATTAGGATCTCTAAAACAAGTCAATCTCCTTATCTTACTCAATAAGAAAGATTAAGTTTATTATTTCTGGAAACGAGCTTCATATTCTTAATCTATGTTGCGAGTAGATGAACGTAGCATATTTACTTTCACAAATCCGTGATAGGATGAATGAGTAATCAATGTTCAAAGTTGGACATTTGATAAGTGAATTTGGATGTTGAGGAGGTAGTGGGATTTCCATTGGGTATATGGAAAGTCCCACATTGGAAGGAGTCCCATTTATGGATGACTTTATTAAATGAAGTGAAATGGGCATTGGTTACAAGTTAAGTGGGGTTGGGAACCCCCACACGCGCGCCACTACCCGCCCGCCGGACCGGCTTGGCTCGGGCTCGTGGCTCGTTGCTCGCGATAATTCTCACGTTTTTCGCGCACGTGGTTTGTGGTTCGTGGTTCGTATAGTTCTAACTGGGCTGGGCTTACGTTTTGGACCAGTTCTAGAACATTCCAGTCTTTCTTGGAGAGAAAGATTAGGAGTCTGATTTGTATCAGGATTCCTGATTCCTGCGTTTTTCCTTCCTTAATTAAAGGTCCTCTCACAACTATAAATACCCCCCTCTTGCATTGTATTTCAGCATCCGAGAATCATAAGCATTTCACGTATTCCCTACTTGCCTAAATCATCATATAGACTTGCAATTAGGGTTTTGCTCAGTTATCTGCCCAGTTCAAGTTCGCCAGGGTGCCTGGGTCGTCTGCTCCGCCCAGCTTCGTTCGTCGTTATATCTTGGGAAATTCATTGCTATCAAACAGTGGGCACTTAGTACGGGACAATAAGAATCTTAAGGAAAGAGGTCGCTCGCCTCGACACCTTTCTTATTTTCTATTTTATATGTTCTTCGCTGATTGTTGTTTCTGTTAGTTTGAATTTATCCCTGCTATTATCGCAAGTTTACTGCTGTAATCCCAATATACTTAACTTTAGTTCACAAAAAGTCAACGTAGTCATACTTCAAATAATTATTGATTCAAGTAATAACATAGAGTTTCCACATATCCCTACAATTTAGAAGTGAAGACTGTTCTGATATGACTTGTTTGGAATTTTATTGATAAACAAGTATATAAAAATCATATCCTAATACATGCAAAATAATTTTAGTATATAAACATTATGTTTAAACATTACAAATTTATGAATTAGCGAAATACTTTGATCCATAATAATATTCATATGCAGAGTTTATGCTCGAAGTAGACGAGATGAGACTCTAATCCAAAAGAAAGCAAGAACCCGAACACTTGATGAGTTGGGGTTTGTTTCACGATATTACAACAAAAAATGAGATTACCGAGGGATCTTACCGCGAGGCTTATTCCCTCGGTAATTACCAAGGAATGACATTACTGATGGGTTTACGAAGCCGAGAGACTAAGAATCTCTTAGTAATTACCAAGGGGTTTGTATTCCCTTGGTAACTTTAGCATAAAAAAATAAATTTTGATGCTAAAACTACTGAGGTACTAAAACCCCCTCGGTAATGCCCAATAAAATGTATTCCCTATGTAATTTAAGCATAAAAAATTAAAACATAAGTAAAGTAAAATTTTATGCTAAAATTACTAAGGGACTAAAAATTCCTAGGTAATTTACCAAAGGATTTTTAATCCCTAGGTAATTTACAATTTAAATGATTTTAAAAAATTTTAATGCTAAAATTATTGAGGGATTTCAAATCCCATTATAATATAGGAAATGACTACGGTGCCGTGAAGGCACCATACCTCCTAACCCCCCTGCATTTACATCCCTTGATTTTACCATTATCCATAACCAACTTTGGATCTAATGGTTCTGATTAAGTGGGGAATGGTACCTTCACGACACCGTATAAGTCCCCTATAATATATCGTGGGATTTGTTCCTTCGATAATTTTTGAATAAAAAACAATTATCGCTAAATTATAGGGGATTTGAAATCCCTAATAATTTACCAGGGATTTGAATTATTTAGGTAATTTTACAATCAAATTGTTTTTTTGATATGTTTGAATGTTAGAATTACAAAGGAATTTAAAATCTTTTGGTAATATACCAATGGATTCGTAATCCCTGGGTAACTTTAGTATAAAAATCAGTGTGAAAACCCGCGTATTACGCGGGCATATCGAGTAATTAAACAAAGAATAATAAAATTTATTAATTAATTAATACCGAATAAAGCAAGTAAATAAATTATACGAAAAATAAGATTTATTTCTCGGGCAAATATAGTCAGATTTTAAGTTTTAATCATTTGGAATAAGTTTAATCATTTTTAGTGTAAAACCCGCGATTTTCGTGGACAAATATAAAAAATATTAAAAAAATAAAATTCATCAAAAAAATAATTAAGAATGTGAATTATAATATCAAAAAGAAAAAAAATACTTTTCACTTTAAAATTTGGCATTTTTATATACTACATTAGTTGTTTTGTCTATAATGATATCATTTTTGGCGCAATAAATAATTTCTAATTCTTTATGCTCTTAACTATTAATATTGTGAAATAAAGATGACTTGTGCATTATATGTGAGTTTTATAATGACACTTTTGAAATATTTGTGATCATCAAGATACTTATTCATAATCATGGAAATGAACAGTGCCATTGAAATGAAAAAAAAAATTAAAAATCACGTATATATCAAATAGTTTGAACCGATACATTGGATTGCAACGAACATATTAAGGCTATGTGGTTTTGCATCTTCCACTAAAATCATTCAAATTAATGAGATTAACATAATAATATCCTTATAAGCTTCAAGTATCCCCCCTACAAACAATAAAAATTCATCATCATTTTAATCAGTTACAACATAGTTCCCTCACAAATGAAAAGCTTTGAAATTATTTATACACAACAAAAGGTAACAATGATAAGCAGCAAGTAAAAGTTCTAGTTCAACTTCTATAATTTCGGCTTATGAGAAAATTAAACTTTTGATTTCACATGACTAATGGACTTGCACTTTGAGAGTCCCAAGTGATTAATGGTTTAATATATCTTGTCCGATAATTTGTAATTTGGCCCCAATATCTCGTAAGATCAAATATTGCATACTTTGCAACATAAAAATATTTTAGTGGGACAAAAAAGCAAATAGAAAAACCTTAAAAAATAATTCTGATATGCTAAAACTCAATTATGTGATCAAAAAATATTGACTTCAATCCTGTAGGTCCAAAAGTTCAATTTTCGCAATAAAAAATTGAAAGAAAAAAGAAAGAGACAATAAATTTCTTCTTTACAATCACAAAAATATGTTAATATATTACAAAAGTTTTTTAAAATATGACAAACAAGGTGGCATGAGAAGAGTATTTCCTGATTCTTATTTACTTGGCCCTGGTGTTTGAAAAGTGACCAAAGATTAATTCAATCATTAAATAAATATCACAGATATATCTATATGGGTTGACTAATGACTCAACATAACTCCAAGTCTTCGTCATCACACTACTATACTTACGTGAAGGAACTCCTTGTKGCAGATCCATTACTAAGAACTAATTGGCCATAATAAATTAATAAATCTTTACTCTATTCTCTCTTTTCAATATTCCTTACATATATAATTTATCAATAAACATGGYTAGTATTCGATTCGATTAATGTTCGTTGTACTTCTAATAGGAGTGAGCAATGCCTAGTTGTCCTCCAGTTTTTATAGTACAACATGCCCCAACCTACTTTCTATTATCAGGGCTTCTGTGAATAATGCTGTGAGGGCCGAGGCATGTATGGGCACATTGTTGCTTCGTCTCCATTTTCACGATCGCTTTGTTAATGTAAGTCGACAATTTTTTTATAATTTCAAAATTCCATTTCGTGATTTCCATTAATTTACATTACATGCATGCATGCGTTTTTGAACATGAACAATATTTTTATAGCAGTGTGAACGTAGCGCGCACATAAATGATAAATCAAACGTTAGCAACCGACCATGCATATCCTGCCCAAAGAATATTAACTAAAGTGACAATTTATATGTACATAATAAGTAATTTAATCACTGTTATTGAATATATGAAATTTAACCATTTAAATGGTAATAAATGTAAAACAGACACAGGGATGCGATGCCTCAGTTTTACTTGACGACACAGCGAATTTCACCGGAGAAAAAACCGCGGGCCCCAATAAAAACTCATTGAGAGGTTTCAATGTCATCAATGCAATCAAAGCTCCGGTCAAGAGTCCGTGCCGTGTCGTCGTCTCATCCGCTGCCATTTTGGTTGTTGCCGCCCGTGATGGTGTCATTGTTGTTAGTATATAAAATATATCAATTTTAATTTTATTCCATATAAATAATAGAACCTCAATAATTTCAACTTTATTTCTCCTTTGGGGTTAAATTCAGCTAGGCGGACAAAGGTGGACGGTTCCCTGGGAAGAAGGGACTCAACCACCAGCAAGTTTGACCGCTGCAAACAACCGAATTCCAGCACCAACCTTAAACCTGGGTGGCCTCATTAATTCATTTTCTAGCAAAGGTTTCGCTACCAATGGATTGGTTTCCCTTTCAGGTACTTAGGACAATTCCCATATAAACCATTAGTGAAAATATTTTTTTCCCAAATAGGCCATTGAAATCTCAACTTCCCATTTAATCCAAAAATTATATAAGAGTACTAAATTACCCTTTATAAATATTTTATTTTGTTATTCAAAATTTCAGAACTACTCGTTTAAATTCAAAACTACTCGTGTAAATTGACGAACCACTCATGTAAATTCAGAAAATTCAAAACTACTCGTGTAAATTGACGAATTACTCATGTAAATTCAGAACTACTCGTTTAAATTCAAAACTACTCGTGTAAATTGACGAACTACTTATGTAAATTCAGAACTACTCGTGTAAATTTCAGAATTACTCATGTAAATTCAGAACTACTCATGTAAATTTCAAAACTATTCTTCAAAAATTCAGAACTACTCGTTTAAATTCAAAACTATTCGTGTAAATTTCAAACCTACTCGAGAAATTCAGAACTACTCGATTAAATTTCAAAACTATATCATGTAATTGATCGGTCAAGTTCCAAACTACATAGAAAATAAACATACTACATTGAGAAATTTTATACTACATTAAGGAATTTCATAAGATACATATTCCAAACTACTAATTCAAAATTCAGAATACATAACATATAATTACAAACTACTTAACAGTTTGTAATTATAAAACGGTAGAGTAGTTTGTAATTATCCAAACTACTTATACAAAACTACTTATCAAAACTACTTCCTCGTCCGAACTCCAAATCGATATCCGCTTGAACCGTAGAGTAGCTTACACCTTCTTTCATAACTCCACAAAGTTTCAGCCCCATCCAACTTCTCATGAATGAGGAATTGCCTTCGCAATATTCTGAAATTACGACAATGCCACTGCACTACCACTTCTCAAACATTCATTGTGTTCGCCACTCAAACGGAACCGTCTAGCCGTGAAACTTGGTAGAGATCATACTAACACTCCCAGAAAGTTCTCATCCGAACAGCTTCACAAATCTTCAAGTCTAAGGCCCTCTGCTCACGCCATCTCCGCCCTGCCCGTACGCAGGACGGCTGCCTGTCTTCGCCTATTTATTTCCTTGCCCAAACGGACTCGGAATGTCACCAAACTTGGTGGAGAGTTGCCTCATGTACTTAGGAACATGCCTTATAAACAGTTTGGCAATCCCACTTCAGTAAGACTCTCTGCTCGTAGGCTTAACGTCACTGCTGAGACGTGCCGGCACTCCCGGCCGCCCGTCGCCCCTCCATCCTTTGGGATGGAGATTGCCAAACTGTAAGTATATCGTCTCCATTATCAATCAAGAGGGTAAACGGGGGCTGAGGGGGCGGAGATTGGGTTGAGGGGTTTCTCATTGGTAAGGTTAGTATATAAGAGTTTCAGGTGTAGGGTTAGTTTTGACAATTTAAATGTATTTATTGATTAAATGGGATTTTTTTTGCTTATATGGGAATAAAAATAGTCATTGGACTACATGAGAATTGTCTTCTATGTTTTAATAGTATATGAGAATTTTCCCTTAATTAAAAGTTAACCTAATTAAATTTCACTTAAACAAAACAAAATAAAATTGTAATTAGGCTATGAATTCATTACTTATAAGATAACCAATTACTTGTTATCAGATTCTGATAACCAATTAAGCAATTACTTGAATTCATTACTTAATATAGATTCTTATAACCAATTTGTTATAAGATAACCAATTACTTGAATTCATTACTTAATATAGATTCTGATAACCAATTACTTGACTCATGCAGGATGAAAGAAAAAAAAAGCTTATAATCTATTTTTAATGATTTTTTATTTAAAAAAATACCAAATACAAATACTTTTAAAAAGTATACAAATACCAAATACAAAAACTTATGAGCTAAAATTTGAGAATCACTTTTAAAAAGTTTACAAATACTTTGATGAGTGGAAAAATGAATAAAGATCTAAAATAAAAATCACTTTTTTTAAATCCTAGAAGTTAAAAGTTAAAAAAAAAAATATTATTTTCAAGAGCTTATATGAATTATATTTTGCGAAATGCGATTTAAAAACTTATAATCTAAAAGTTTAGAACTTTTTTTAAGTTTAGAAGTTAAAAAAGTTAATAATTTTGTTTCTTCAAAATTAATAAGTTAAAAGAGAACTTAACTTAAGCAGCTGCATAAGCAGGATAAAAAAGTTTTATTATTCCAACAAAATAAGTTAAAAGAGTTTAGAATCACTTTTTTTTTAAGTTTAGAAGCTAAAAAAAATTAATAATATTGTTTCTATAAAACTAATAAGCTAAAAGAGAACTTAGCTTAAACAGACGCATACGCAGGATAAAAAAGTTTCATTATTCCTACAAAATAAGCTAAAAGAGTTTAGAATCACTTTTTTTAAGTTTTTATTTTAAAAAGGTTGATAATATTGTTCTACAAAATTAATAAACTAAAAGAGTACTTAGCTTAGGCAGCCGCATAAGAAGGATTAGAAAGTCTCATTATTCCAACAAATAAACTAAAAGAGTTTAGAATCACTTTTTTTTTTTAAGTTTAGAAGCTAAAAAAGGTAATAATATTGTTTCTACAAAATTAATAAGTTAAAAGAAAACTTAGCTTAAGCAGCCGCATAAGCAGAATAAAAAAGTTTCATTATTCCAACAAAATAAGTTAAAAGAGTTTAGAATCACTTTTTTTAAATTTAGAAGCTAAAAAAGTTTAAAATCATTTGAAAAGGATCTAATACTTGATAATACTCCGGTTAGCTCAAAAAAAAAATCTAAATGTATGTTTCACAATTTTTATATTTTTATATGGAACCATTATTTCAAAACACTGTAAGCCCACACACTTCATCGACTAAGTATTTGATTCACTTTTCCATGCGTTCATTTGTACCTCTACTTATGATGTTTGATGAATTGGACAAAAAAAAAAAATCAAAGCAGCCGATAAAAAGGCAGGAAGATAGAAAAAAAATAAAATATAAATAAACTCACCAGATAATTGTCCATAGATTCGAAGAAGAAGAAAGCCTCAAGATGTTTTCGAAATCAAGTGAGTCTTCGATATGTGAAGAAACCGAACCGCCACCAACAAATAAAATAATAAAAAAGGAGAAGAAACATTTTAGTATTAAGCACTGTCTACGTAATGTGACTATCAAAAGAAGTTCACATACCATAGATGAATGCACTGTCGAGAATACAATAACATGGCCTACGGGCACGAAATCTTTAGTTGTTATCCACCAACTTTGCTCGAACACCCTAACGATTGAAGTTAGTTTCATGATTAAAATAAAAAAGAGTTAATTTCAAAAATATCTTTCAAAATGATTTGTTCCTGTCTACAAATTACACCTGCTTAAAATCATTTGTAGTGGATATGTATATATATATATATATTAATACACACACACACACACCTCGCGGATATATTAAAGACTAAAGCAGATAAAACCATGATTATTTCTCTCAAGGACTTTGCTTCTTTAACACAACTTTGAACTAACTCTTTCAAGAATATATCTCAGATTTACAGAAAAACAACGCGGTAAAATAGACGTACAATAGTAATATTTTTAATTTAAATGCAATACTTTAACACCTAAACGTATACTTTTATTGCTTTCAAGAATATTAACATTTTTCTTTAAAAACAACACACACACACACAAAAAAAAAAAAAAAAAAAAACCACCTCTTCCACAAGTACTTTATTATGCTTCAAGTTTATTTATTTTTTATAAAATATTATCACATTCACAAAGGTTTTGTAATCATTTCCTATTGCCTGATTTTTTTTTTCATTTTCATTTTTATGTTCTTCTTCATTTGGCGTTCTAGCTGTTATACGTTGTTACATGCTTTTGGATTTTTAATTTGTATTCTATGTTTTACACTCAACTAAAGACTAATCTCACTCTTCTCAGACTCGCAAGTATAAATTATTCATCGTCAACACTAATTTCTCCACTTTTAATTGAAATTGAGAGGATTTACTAAGTTTATATCAAATTACATACATAGAGACAAAAACGCACTACAATGCCGGTGGCAAAAGACATACCTTCGGCGGTGAGATCTCTGAGCAGCGCCAGCGAGGTGGTGGCACCGCTGAACATGGAGGCAGCATGCGAGAGGGTGGGCATTCTGGTCCGCCAGAATGCGGTGGTGGTTTTCACAATCAGCGGCTGCTGCATGTGCCACGTGGTCAAGCAGCTCCTCTTCGGCCTCGGCGTCGGGCCCAACATCATCGACCAGGTAATTAAATTGCAATATTAGCCCATTTGTTTTGAAATTGGGCTTGCAGATCGATCATCGTTCTCTCGTTCTTTGCCGAAAACTTTACACCGCTATAGGAAACAAACAGAGCATATTCATTTCATCCAATAAAATAACGAAATTAAAAAAAAAATTGTGTGTGTTTTAGAAAATCCACCCAAACTCAATAAGTACCCTTTCTTAGAAATAATCCAGAAAATTGTATAATATTTCATCATACATGTATCAAACTCCAATATTTCTTATTTATTAACAAAATAAAAACTCAAGACTTGCTCGCAAAATTACTATCAAGAATAGCAGAAATTGGACTCCAGAACCATTAGTGGTGGTTTTTACGATCAGCGGTTGCTGCATGTGCCACATGGTCAAGCAACTCCTCTTCAGCCTCGGCGTCGGGCCCACCATCATCGACCGGGTAATTAAGTTGCGATGTTAGCCCATTTATTTTGAAATTGGGCTTGCAGATCGAACATTGTTCTCTCCTCCTCTGCCGAAAACTTTACACCGCTATAGGAAACAAACAGAGCATATTCATTTCATCCAATAAAATAACAAAATTAACAAAAAAAGAATTGTGTGTGTTTTGGAAAATCCACCCAAACTCAATAATTACCCTTTCTTAGAAAATATCCAGAAAATGGTAAGACATTTCATCATACATGTATCAAACTCCAATATTTCTTATTTATTAACAAAAAAACTCAAGACTTGCTCACAAAATTACTATCAAGAATAGCAGAAATTGGAATCCAGAACCATCAAATTCACACACACAGATAAGGAATTCAGAATTTTGCACCATAGCTAAGCAACGCAAACTACAAAATTTACTGAATAAGGGCAAATTACGGAAAATTTTGAATTTGATCCACCTGGAACACAAATTGAAGCCTATCGGAGTTGTGGCAACTCACCATACGCTTCTAAATTCAAACTCATAAATAAAGAAAGAAAAAATGCAGAGCCTTCAAAAAATTACAAAAATGTCTTGAACGTAAAACAGCTTCCAGTTACCGGCACGCCTTTTACAACTTGAATTACACTCCAATGGTTACCTAGAGCATAAACAGATAATTAGATGAATACAAAATTAAGCAGAAGAAAGCTACATTAAAATCAAAAGGAACAACAGGAAGTACAAATTTGAATCCCAAAAGAGATTCATGGAAATACAAAAAAAAGAAATTATTGTTAATGGGATATATTGCAAAAAGCAACCATGACGCTAATTATGGCCATTAAAACACCATCAGAAAAAAAAGGGAAAAAAAAGTCTTCCCTCAAAAAAAAAAAATAAGAAGAAGAAGAAACACCGCGATCAAGGGTTAGATCCAAAACCCGATATTCTCATTCACACTTATATTTAAAACCCGCGATTCATCGATTTTTTATGAAAAAAGAAATTGGGAATTCTATAATATGCAGAACAGATCGGGAAAAAAAAGACTCCAGATCGATTTCCACAACTCTACAATAAGATTGTTGAAGAACTACGATTTTTGAAGATCGATATCGAAAAAATAACAGATCTGGAAAATCTTTGAATAATTTCGAAGAGGAATATTGTAGAGAATTTCTGCGAAAAGGATTGCTGGACCGAAAATTTGTTGCGAGGAAATATTTTCGAAATTTGGATGAAAATTTGCTTGGACCGAAAAATTGCTGCGAGGAATATTTTCGAAATTTTGATGGAAAACTGCTTGGACCGAAAAATGAGATTGGGAGGCTACAGAATCAAGAGAATCGATGTCGAGGAGATCGGCAGAGAGGCTGAGGAGGAAAACCTAAACAAAGACAAATTATGAAAAAGAACGGGAGTAGGTTGGATGACAACATTAAACAAAAATAAGAAGTACAAATCGGCTTGTGTTTTCTCTGAGATGAGAAAGAAAATAAAGAAAAAAAAAAGAAAAAATAAGAAGAAAGGGGATGTTCGAGAGAAAGCACAACCGTGAAAAATGGTGGGCTGACAATTTAACAAAAATAAAAAATAAAAGTTGTTATTTATAGGGGGTCAAAATTTTGGCCTCATCCCAAAATAAACCCCCTAAGAACCACAGCACGACACGTCATTTTTGAGAGATTTTAATTGGTCCACCTCAACCTTAAAACACTCTCACGCCGACAACTCATCATTAATAGTTAACAGCATTAACAAAATGGAGGATTTAAAAAGAGGGATTTGAATTCCCTCGGTAATATTACAATCAAATTAATTTTTCTAAAAACTTCAATACTAAAATTATAGAGGGATTTCAAATCTAATGGTAATATATCGAGGGATTTGTATTCCATCATAAAAAATAAAATAAAAAATCGATGGTAAACTTATCGAGGGATTTAAAATCTCTAAGTAATGTTACAATCAAATTTACTGTAAATTTTATTTTTCAAAGCTAAAGTTACTAATGAATTTCAATCTCTTAGTAATATACCGAATGATTTGTATTCCCTTAATTTGGCATAAAAGGATTTCTGATTATAAAACTACCAAAAGATTTGAAACCCCTTGATAAATAATCTAGTTACTTTTAATTCCTCTGTGATTTACCAATTGATCTGAAATCTCTAGATAATTTTACAATGAAAGTGATTTGTTTTATTTATTTTAAGCTAAAATTACCTAGGGATTTGAAATCCTAGGTAGTTTTACAATAAAATTGAATTTTTTTTATTTGCTAATTATTGAAATTTGTAATTTTCTAATAACTTTAGCACAAAAAATTAATGCTAAAATTAAAAAGGGGTTAAAAAAATATTAAATACAGTTTTTTTTTTTCTTAATAAAAATGACAATCGTAAGAAGAATTTTCATTTTTATTTGTTACATTTAAATATAATAATACTTTTAACATATATAAAATTTTCAATATAAATAAAATTCCCTTTTAAATAATAATATTTAATCTTAATAGAATAGTTTGTAAATATAATTTATAACTTTAATTAATATTTCTAATAAATATAAAAATAAATATATAATACATTTTTTAGAAAAAAATTTCTCATTTTTATTCTCTCTCTCTCATTAAATAATAATATATAACTAGAATATAGTTATTTATAGATATAATTAATAACTTTAACCCATTTATGCATCTCTCTCTATATATAGAAAGAGAGAGGATTAGAATCATTAAGAGAACTTATCTTTTATGTGTGAACTAAAAATTAATATGCTTTATTAGATTTAGTTAAATGGAGGGCCAAGATGATCATATTAATATTATTTAAGTTCATTATATTATTAAAAAAGGATTTCAATGTCATTACTCAGAATTTTCTTATTCAATCCCACAATAATATGTTTATGCTCGCAATAATATGGACAGTTGAAATCAGCTTATATATGGTCAAGATTGCTTCCTAATTCCCACTTAGGGAGGGTCCCCATAGAATCCAATACACACACGTGTATGTGTGTGGCTTGCATAACCTTATTTATCTCACCGGTAATATATTAAGTACAACTAGTGTTTAATACGTGCGGGGTACGACGAATTGAAAGAAATAGTGTAAATTCATTCGATATAAGTGTAAAATTATTAGTTTATTAATATAAATATAATATAATAATCTAAAATACTCAAGTCACGGTTACTGGTGAACATAAGCAAATTTAAAATAAAGAGGGCGGATATACGTACCTCGTTTCTTTAGTAATTCACCCACTACAAAATGTTATCACAAAAGTGTCAATATTACCCTCAAACCCTACACTCCAAATACTACATCTCCTTCAACTCTCCATCACCACTCCAACTGCTGCCCATCACCGCCACCACCGTCATGGTCGTCGGCTATTAAAGAACAACAACNAAAGCGAACAAAAATACACTGCCGCCGCCATGGCCGTCATACAATTGAAGAAAGAAAAATGAAATAAAAACGCCTTGAGAAAAAATTGTTCGAACCACATTTTCGAACACAAAATACATGTTCAAAAAATTGATTCGAACACAAAACACATGTTCAGAAAATTGATCCGAATACAAAATACATGTTAGAAAAATTGACCTAGACGCTTTTTTAGGCTAAAAAAGGGTTTTTCCGGAAAAAAAAATTCGAACAACGTTGTATCGTTCAATCAAAAAGTTCAAACACATGAGTTTTGTTCGAGAAATCAGAAAAGAACACCCTTATTTTATATCTAATTTTTACCTTTACCACCTGCACCCTTCACTTATCTTTCACAACCAAATACCATTTTTTCTTCTTCTTGTTTGGCGGTGGACCAATGGCGATGG
This sequence comes from Phtheirospermum japonicum, assembly GCA_014905375.1. NCBI lineage: Eukaryota > Viridiplantae > Streptophyta > Magnoliopsida > Lamiales > Orobanchaceae > Phtheirospermum > Phtheirospermum japonicum. The sequence continues at coordinate 368,353 of BMAC01000749.1, forward strand.
CTATGGTGGTGGCGGCGACGGTGTGATGGGCGACACTAATGGCAGAGTTGGAGCGGTGGTGAAGGGTTTGAGAAGATGTATTTGAGATGTTTAGAATTTGGGGGGTAGTTTAGATATTTTTGTTGAATTTTTTATTGGGGTGAACTCATAAATAAATGGGGTGCGTACATCTGCTCTCTAAAATATATCAATGGTTAATAACTCCACTTTTATGTATTATGAAACAACTTTTTGCATATTACATTATACGTCTAACTACAGTTTAGCTTGTTATCATCACGTATCAATAGTTTCAAGCCCTCTCATTTAGTTAGTCGCGAAACAATCATATTAGTCACTTTTATTACAAATTCATGTACGCATGTCCTTGTTTTCTCTTGCATTCACAGACAAAGTGAAGATCTTATACTAAATTTGGGCTTTTCTAAGTATCGCCACCCGTTGTACTTGTTTGCTAACAGGTAACCAAAAGTTAGAATATGTCATAATTTAATCACATCAATCTGTTTGAGTACAACTAAATAATTTAGTCGCACTTTGTTGTACTTTTTATTTTAGAAATAATTTATATTAGCACAATTATACAATTATCAAATCAACCTTTATCCAATAAAATTAACTAAATAAATACAAAATCTTTTGTTTAAATTATAAATATATATTAATTAAATAAAATATAAAAAAAATCACAAAAACCACACACACACACACACACACACACACACACACACACACACACATATATATATATATATTATAAATAATATAAAAGAAACTCTAAAATATTTTAAAATTGGATTCAAATATTATGAATTATAAATAATTATTTAATAATAAGAAACAACATAAAAATATTATAAAATAATAAAATAAATCATGAAAAATATGAAATATGTTAAATATATAAAAGATATATATTTTAATTATAAATATTTATTTAAAGAATTAAAAAAAAAATTATGAAGATAGTAATAGTGTAAATAATATATAATAAATTATATTTCAAAATAATTTAAATCTGAATAATCATTCTAAATCCTAAATGTAACAAAAATAGACTTAAAATGATAATTAAATAAGTCAGAAACAATTATGGATACGGTTAAAAAATTATTTGAGGTCCTTTGTAGTTAATTTTATTATCGTTAATATTTTTGGAATCAGCTCGATAATTGACTCGGGATAGCCACTGAGTAATCGAGTTATCCACCAAATCATCGAGTCGTTTGATGAACTCGATAAATTAAGGCTCATTTTTGGTACCCAAAGTATGGCAAAACTTTAGTTTCAGTACCCCAAGTTTGTAGAGTATCAAGATTAGTACTCTAAATCAATTTTAATCTCACTTTTGATGCTCTGGATTGACTTTTCCTTAAAGTTAACGGAGACATTTTTGGAGTGAAATAATTAATTTAATTTATAAAAAGAATATTTGAGAATTCAGAAAATGAATAAAAACATAAATAAAAAATTAAAATTTTGTAATTTTGTAATTTATAAAATAAAATACAATAATTAAAAAAAATATAAAAAAAATCGAATATAATAATTAAAACTTCAAAAAAAAGGAAATAGATGTAAATTTAACCATTTATATAATCTAATATTCTTGAGTTATTATTATTATTATTTTATTTTATTTTATATTCTTATCGATTCTTTTATTTTTATTTTTATTTAATAATTTTATAGAATCTAATTCTGATATTTTTGAGTTAATTTAATTAACTTATTTTATGAATTTTCCCTTTAGTTTTATTTGATTGTTAAATTTTTGGTTTTGTTTCATATTTATGAAATAAATATTTATAGTTTAATTATAAGTTCTTATAATTTTATCTATATAATTTTATTAATATTCTTAATTTTATTTAAAGCATTTGAAAAAATATTTATATTTTACTTTTGCTTATTGGGTTATTCAAGTTTATTAACTAATTATTTATATATATTTATATATTTATTTTAGATAATTTTTTATATTTTATATTTTCTTCAAAAAAAACTCATATTACTTTTATTATCTCAGGTTTTATTTATTATTATACATAATTCTTTTATGTATTTAATATTCTCTTTAAATAAACATAATCTCCCAATGAATATTTACATAAATAATTATATAAATAATAAATATGTATACTAAAAATAGTAAGTAAAATGGGAAAATCTTGAGAAATATTTTTAGAAACGTTAGTTTTTATATATATATAGATATAAATATAGATATTAATTATATAAATAATAAATATATTATCCATTTTATTTGAGAAATTAATTAATAAATTACAGCGGGGTATTATACACAGTTTGTCAACTACTATAATTTATTTGGTTAATATTGAAACTATCTTGCTTAGCACTCTTTTTTAGTACTATTAATGCATGGTTTGCTTGGTGTTGCCAGACTTTGAGGTGTGTCCAACAGATTATCCAAAAAAAAGTAAAAAGTAAATATTAAATAGATTACAGTCAGGCTTTTTCCATAACCGACATTGTAGCTATATACAAACCCCACACCTTTAACCGTTAAAAGAACCCCTGCTCTATAAATAGCCAAATTATCCTTGAACCGATCATAATCAAGAAACTACAAAGTAACACACATTAATTACGAAGGAAATTTCTGGGTTTCTTTTGGCCACAACTTCCTGGAGTTTTTGATTTTGCATCATTTCAAGAGGTATCCTTACATAATTCTACGTATTTTTAATTAGTCTCTTCTATCTTTTAGTGCTGTTTCTCTGATATGTTTTTTCTATATAGATGCGTTTCTATTTTCCGTCATAGATATGTGTTTATTATAACTAACTTTTTACTACCTTGTTATTATTTTAAGTCTTGTTAATGTGTTTTTGGTGGGAAGTTTTGTTGAAATCCCATTTGATGGCGATCTAATGACATCCGTTTGTTTTTATGTTTCGTTTGTTGGAGAGTTAACTCAGAATAATTTTCGTTTAAATGATCGAAGATGGTTTAGAAAAATTCATTTGGGAGGTGAATGATCCGATTAACCGTGGACACAGAAAAAATTGTTTTTTTAGATCGTTATATTATTCATTTTCCCTAAAAAAAATTATGATATTGTTTAATATCAAAAAACCTATCCATTATATTCGTGACATTTAAGAAAATGTGTATGATTGGTTATCGTCAAACTACATTTCCTATGTTGGCCAGATCATCAAAAAAGATTTTTTTTTTTTTTTAAAGCATGATCGGGGGAATTTTTCTAATGTGTCGTGGATCTACATTTTCTTATAATTTTTCTTTAAGTTTAAATAGTAATTTGAATACAAAAACTTGTTTTGCACCTTCATTTTTCCCCCTTGAATCAAATTAATAAAAAATTTAATAAATCCAAAATTATAAAAATAGTGATAAATATAAAAATATAAAATAGAACTTGAAATATTATAAAATAAATGTAAAACTTATATGATTTTTTCTATTAAATGAACTTTAATTAAAAAATTAAAAATAAATATAAAATCATAAAATGAATCTTAAAAAATATAGATATTTATATGAAAAAAATCTGATTTTTTCATACAAAACTTTATATTTAATTATAAATTTTTATGATTTATTTTATGTATATATTTATCTCTAGTTAATTTTTTTTTTGTTATTAATCAGAAATTTAATATAAATCTTTATATTTATTTTATAATTCTTTGATATTTATTATATGTTTCTTAATATTTATCTAAGACTTTTATTAATTTTAATTGATTAAAATTTTATTAATCAGATTAAAGAAAAAATAAAAGAAAAATAGAAAAAAAAAGGGAGAGCAAAAAATGGTTTTTAATGGTTATAATTATAGAAAAATGATAAGAAAATATAGAATCACAGCAAAATCTCTACCAAACTTTTAGGGAATATTTTTGATTAATTAGCCAACTTAGTAGACGATGGTTTAATGATGGTCAATATCATTAACCCAAAAGTATTGCATTTCGAGGAATTTAATAAGATTACGTTTATTAATTTCTTTATGTTTAAAAAAAATATATTCCTATATTGATGTATACATTGCTTATCCGTGTTATTTTGTTATTGTGTTTCCAGTTTTTTAGAGATTATTAGTAGTAGCTAGTATTTACATGATGAGCTTAATTTAATGAGTCTTTTATTACGTACAAATCTAGAGTAGTATTTTAGCTGATTTTATCATTTATTATTATTTTTGGTTATTAATCAGAAACTTTTTCTACATTTGTTGTGAATAATTACGGTGTGATACTAGTATTAGTTATACTCGCATTACAGTCAATAGTAGCGTTATATATATTACATGAAGTTTCTGATTTTAGTGGGTTACCGCATCCATCCATCTATCTATTTATATACATAGGTATTTGAAATTCAACAAGAAAATATAGTGATGGAAGAAAGCACGGAGAGTACTTTGAAAATTGAAGAAGAGGAAAACAAAGAGAAGCAGAAAGATAAGAAGAAAAATAAGAAGGACAAGGACGATAAGAAAGCAAAACCTGAGTGCGGTGATGTTGACAAGCTGAATATGAAGTTGGAGAAAATCAATGTCAAAATCGAAGCCCTTCTCGTGAAGAAAGCTGACATCACTAGGATGATAGAAGAGGCTCAGAATAAGTAATTCGAGCTTAGCTTTTGTAATAAAATATGCAGTGTCCAAATAAACATGAGGGTTAGAGTGTCGTTACGTATACTTTTGATGTCAAAGCTGCGTGCTTTGTTAGAGTATAGCTTAATGTCTAATTTTATTCTTTGGATATAATTATGTTATACACCACCATATATGGTTGTAGTGGCTAAGATCATAACTTTAGAGATTTCATTTATTAAAGATATTATTTGGAAATTTTTGTATTTATAATGTATAATTATTACGATATGACCGTTACGATTTCGATACGACCGTTACGGAATCGTATCGATTCTTTTCATTTTTGTATCCCGCATACTTCTATAAATAGAGGATTGATGAAAAAGCCATACATACACTCAGTTACATTTGCTAGCATTCTTAACTTCTTACATGGTATCAGTCATTTTTTGAAATCAATTTTTCTTTTCCTCTTTCAATCCAATGGCCAACAATGATATCCCACCAAACACCTCCTCCGTTGCCCCTCCACCAACTTCAGCCTCGAGTTTTTACTCCCCTCAATCAGTTACGAACATTCGTAACCAAATTCCCCTTATCCTTGATCTACAAAAAGTTCAATATCACACTTGGCCCGAGTTTTTCCAAATCACCGCTCGCGCTCACAACGTGATCGATCACATTGATGGGTCCCCGTGTTCGGATGACATCTCCGACGCCAAATAGCGTCAATTGGACGTTATTGTTCTCAGTTGGATCTATGGCACAATCAGTGAGGACCTTCTCCTCACCATCATTAAAGTCGGCTCCACCGCTCGAGAGGCTTGGCTCCGTGTCAAGGGCATCTTCCATGACAACCACACCGCTCACGCCGCCGATCTCGAGAGTCGCTTCATCAATGCCCGACTTGCCTCATTTCCCTCCATCTCCGCCTACTGCCAACATCTCAAATCATTGGCCGATCAACTCGGAGACGTCGAGAGTGCCGTCAAAGAGCAACACCTAGTCCTTCAACTCATCAATGACCTATCTACACAATACGACATCGTCGGCAGCATCATCAGTCAGACAACACCGCTGCCCTCCTTCTCAGTTGCTCGTAGCATGCTCACACGAGACGAATCACGTCGATCTCATCAATCGGAAGGGACTCACGCCCTCATCGCCACTGGCTCATCATTGAGTGCTACCAAATCATCAACGCCAAACACCTTCCATCTTAACTCCAACAGCCGTGGCCGTGGGCGCAGTCGCAGGTACACCAACCACAGCGGTAATGCAAATAAAACCGAGTCGACGCCGTTATCCTCCAATCGCAGTAGCCAACAGGGCACTACTGCACACCCACAGTGGTTCGCCGTGCAACAAAAAGGCTACTACTGGCCGCCGGTTTGGACCCCACAACCATGCCCATATCCCACCGGCCCAACGCAACGCCCCTACGTTACACCAAGGCCACCACCGATCGCTGGACAGGCGTTCTTAAGCCCTCAATAGTACCCGGCTGACCCCTTATACGCTTTCAGCACCATGTCACTCCAACAGCCCTCCGACACATGGTACATGGATACCGGGGCGTCTTCCCATATGACCGCGGAGTCGGGTAACCTTGGTACCTATTTTAATTTGATCACTTTATCTCCTATTTATGTCGAAAACGGTGATACTATTCCAGTTGTTGGTAAAGGTTCTGCAAGTCTAAACACATCCCCACCTTATTCCCTCAACAATGTCCTACACACTCCCAACATCTTCAAAAACCTCGTTTCTGTTCGAAAATTTACTATTGATAATAATGTTAGTGTGGAATTTGACCCTGTTGGCTTTTCTGTGAAGGACCTCCAAACGGGGAAAACCAAGACGAGATGTAATAGCCTTAGGGATTTGTACCCGTTCACCTCCACCAAATTGCCTAACTCTGCCCTCGTCGCTTCCCAACTTCCACCTTGGCATGATCGACTAGGTCACCCGGGCGATCATATCTTTGATATTCTCAAGCGTCGTCATTTTAATTTCAATGAAGCCTCATGTTCAGCCATTTGCTCTTCTTGTCATATTGCTAAACATAAGAGACTACCGTTTTCACATTCTGTATCTGTTACTTTTAGACCTTTTGATATAATTCACAGTGATATTTAGAATTCCCCGATAGCTAGCACTAGTGGTTTCAATCATTATCTAATCTTTTTGGATGATTTCTCTAAGTTTGTTTGGATTTTTCCCTTTAAACACAAATCTGAAACCTACACTAAATTCATGCCTTTTCATGCCATGGTTCAAACTCAATTTAATATAAATATCAAAACTTTTTCACGATCAATCATTTCGTCGCCTTTGTGATCAAAATGGAATGTTAATGCGTTTTGATTGCCCAAAAACTTCTCCACAAAATGGGAAATCCGAGAGAGCTCTTCGCACCATTAACGACATTACTCGTACCTTACTCACACATGCCTCCCTTCCCCCTCGTTTCTGGGTTGAAGCATTACATATGGCCACTTACCTTCATAATATTCTACCATCTAAAGCCATACGAAAAAATACACCCACCTTCATCCTATACCATCGGGAACCCACATACTCACACCTTCGGACTTTTGGGTACCTATGTTATCCAAACACGTATGCCACATCCCCCCACAAATTGGTTCCTCAGTCGGTCCCATGCCTTAACCTTGGCCCTTCCTCCGACCACCGTGGCTACCGTTACTTAGTTCTCGGGTCTCACAAAGTAATTATCTCTCGCCATGTTGTATTTAACGAGAAAAGTCTTCCTTTTACCACAAATTCAGTACCTGATTCTCAACCCCACAAAGAGATCCCCTCGTCTGATCCCTTGCCTTTCCTCCTTGATTTTCTCCACCAAATCAACCCGCAGACCAACACATCAACGCCCACATCGACGACCTCTCTGTTAAGCCCATCGATACCCCATCGATTGACGCCCACACTGACCATTTCTATTTTATCGACAGACCGTCGGTCGACGCCAACCATCGATGCAATCCCTCATAACATCCCAACACCCTCGGCCCCATCGCCATCGCCTTGTCATTCCATGACAACCCGTCATCAAGCCTCGATTATTAAACCCAACCCTCGCTATAATCTTTTGGTCTCATCCCCCACCATCTCACCTCTCCCCACCTCTTCTATCCGTGCCCTACAGGACCCTAACTGGCAAGCCGCCATGAATGATGAATTTAGTGCTCTTATTAAAAATGGTACTTGGGACTTGGTTCCGAGGCCACCAAATGCTAACATTATTTGTTGTATGTGGTTACTTAAGCATAAGTACAGGTCTGACGGCACGTTGGAATGGCACAATGCCCGCCTCGTTGTTAACGACAAATCCCAACAGGAAGGCATCGACTATGATGAGACTTTTAGTCCTGTAGTGAAGCCGACCACAATCCGTGTTGTTCTAAGCATAGCTCTCTCACGGTCTTGGCCTATTCACCAATTTGATGTCAAGAATGATTTCCTATACGATCCTCTCCAAGAAACGGTATATATGCATCAACCTCCGGGCTTCTACGACAAACAACGGCCTAATCATGTTTGTCTACTTTGAAAGTCTCTCTACGGATTGAAGCAGGCCCCACGGGCTTGGTACCATAAGTTCGCCTCGTATATTTACAGAAATGGGTTCAGTGGAAGTCAGAGTGAACACCCATTGTTCCTCTACAGCTCCCAAGGTGAGACTGCCTTCTTGCTCTTGTATGTTGAGGACATTATTCTCACCGCATCCACTACACCCCTTCTTCGATGACTTACTCTCATGCTAGGCAAAGAGATTGCCATGACCGATCTCGGACGTTGAGCTATTTCCTTGGCATCTCAGTCATCAGAAATCAATCCGGTTTATTTCTATCTCAACAGAAGTATGCCAAGGAGATTATTGATCACGCCAAGATGTTGATTTGCAAACTAGTTGCCACGCCTATCGACACCAAGTCCAAACTCGCCGCTGGGGTGGGACTTCCGATCTCTGATCCATCTACTTATCATCGTTTTGCCGGTGTACTCCAGTATCTCACTTTCACGCGACTTGACATTGCTTATGCTGTTCAACAGATTTGCCTCTTCATGCATGATCCGCGAGAGCCACACTTTCAAGATCTCAAACGAATTATCCGGTACATCCATGGCACACTTGATCTCGGCCTTCATCTCCAGCCGTCCTCCGTCTCTGCTCTCACTGCTTATTCTGACGCCGACTGGGTTGGGTGTCCTGATACTCGTCGCTCCACATCTGGGTACTGTGTTTATTTTGGTGACAATTTGATATCATGGTCATCCAAATGTCAACCCACTATCTCACGATCCAGCGCAGAAGCCGAGTACCAAGGTGTGGCCAATGTCGTTGCCGAGACTTGTTAGTTACGTAACTTACTTGTTGAACTATGTGTTCCTCTTCAGCGAGCTACCATTGTCTACTGTGACAACGTCTCCGCCGTTTACCTCTCTTTTAATCCGGTGCAACATCAGTGCACCAAGCATGTCGAGATTGACCTCCACTTCGTGCATGAGAAGGTAGCTCTTGGGCAAGTACGAGTTCTTCATGTGCCATCGACTCATCAGTATGCCGACATCTTCACTAAAGGCCTTCCATCTCCTCTATTTTTGGACTTTTGGTCTAGTCTTTGTATTCGTCAAGCTCTCGCTTAGAGATCTCATTTATTAAGAATATTATTTGGAAATCTTTGTATTTATAAATGTAGAATTATTACGATACGACAGTTACGATCCCGATACGTGGTTACGGAATCGTAACGATTCTTTCCATTTTTCTATCCAACATACTTGTATAAATATAGGATTGATGAAGAATCCTTACGTGGACTCAATTACATTTGCTATCATTCTTACCTTCTTACACATATATCCTTTTTATTTAATGGAATAAAATTTTGATTTCTTTCTTTCTTTCTTTTTTTTCTTTTTCTTTTTTGTCATGGCCATGCTTTTCTAGGTGATTGATGATAGATATTCTTGCAAAAAACCCTAAATGTATTCCTCCTCTTTTTTCTTTTTCTTTTTAATTTTTTTGCTTTTTGTCCTGAACTCTTGTTATGAGAAAGAAAACTCCTCGTTCATTGTAGAAATGATCCTTTTCGAATTAAAGTTATATTTTAAAAGGTCACATCAGCATAGAAAAATACGAGAGCAAAGGGATGCGGCATCTTGAATACTCGCGGGTCCATCATCCATGTAAATGTCCCCCGCCACACACACACACTATATATATATATATATATATATATATATTCAAATGAGAACTCCGTCATTATATGTGAACCTAGTGACTAATCCTGGCCTTAGATCTAATATTGCACAGTGCAATTATATGTCCAGGTTCATT
>BMAC01000749.1:378918-397906 GCA_014905375.1 Phtheirospermum japonicum
TGTGTAAAAAACACAATGAACTTGGACATATAATTGGCACTGTGCAATATTAGATATAAGGCCAGGATTAGTCCCTAGGTTCACATATAATGACAGGGTTCTCATTTGAACCCAATCCTATTATATATATAGATATATATATATAGTATATATATAGGGTTGGTTCAAATAGAACCATTTTCCGTTATATGCGAACCTGCGAACTAATGCTTTTATTATATACCAGCAGTGCTTTATTATTATTTTTAGTTACATACACCAGTAGTGCTTTTATTATACAATCATAATACTTTTAAATAAATAAGGAAAATACACAAAAAATCTGATCCGTCCATTTAATTAGATCTAAGGCCCATAATTGACCCTAGGTTCACATATAGGAAAATGGTTCTCATTTGAACCTAATCATATATATATATATATATAATATTAATGCAAAATCCTCCTATCCTATGTGTCTGCTTCCCATGCTTCGTTAGCTTTGGAAAAAAAATTTGGTGCTTCGGTGTCATCCGAGCCTAATATTAACCTAATTTAGTATTTTTCCTTTTTATATATTTATCTACTTTAATACTTTCCTAATATTATATTTTTCCTAATTCAATATTTTTATTTTATTACATCTTACCTACTATAATACTTTCTTTAATATATTTTATCCAATTCAATATCTTACTTTTATTCTTCTAATATAAAAATATAAAAAATTTATATCTAATTAGAAAAAAACATATATAAGTTGAATTAATTTTTATTTACAATAAAAGTTGAAATAATTTTATTATAATTCTAAATATTGATATAAGAAGATTATGAGTTATATAAAGTTATTACAAAAGGGAAATAATATAAAAATATAAACTTAAAGTTTTTTTTTATCTAACCCCAATATAATAAATTGAAAATAATATTAAAAATATATATGAAAAACTATTGTTACACCAAACAAAAAACAAAAACAAAGTGAAATAAAAAAGATAACGTAATACTAATACTAATAATAAATTATTATGCCTAGAAACATTTTAAGGGTTTGGAATTGCTATTCAAAACTTTTATCCAGGGTGATATTTTGTCACTTACATCATCATGTAAAAACATTTTGTCCAATCTTGATAGCATCATAATCTTGAAAATCAAATCATTAATTTGCACTTAATTACGTGTAAAACTAGGAAACTGCTAATTAAAGCCTAACATAGTCATTTATATATTGGCAATATGTCCAAAAATGGCCATATTTCCAGATGTAGTACAGCTTTGGATGTCCGATTTTTGACAGGAAAAAAAATGAAATTGAAACTGACAGGAGACAAAACAAGCATACATGCATTAGCGTAGATTTGGTTCTGTAATAGGGGGGAACGTATTTAACTTACTTTGGAAGGGTTGAAAGAGCTGTCATTTCTCACATTTGTCTTGTTTCCCAAAGGTCATGTTTGAGGCGAATTGTCTTGAATGCCCTTTGCAACTGTAAATATATATTTATAAATATTATTAAAATTAATATTAGACAATCAATAATAATATTATTTATATTTATACTTAATTAAAAAATCTTACTCTTTTCAATTTCTTGAATTTCCTTGTATAAATCAAGGTCATCATCGATAGGATCCTAATATAAGTTGAACTCCTCCGCCCTTAGCCAATCATTAGTGCACACCAATGCTTCTACCATTTTATGACTCAAACTAGTCCTAAAAGGATCCACAACTCTCTTTCTCAAACTTTAAGCGGACTCACTAGCAACGGTTGAGCTTTGAATTGGAAAAATATCCTTAGCAATAATTGAAAGGATTGGATACCTAGTTTCACTTCCTTTCCACCACTCTAAGAGATTGAAAGATTGATTAGATCACTTCTCTATCTCATCAGCTAGATACTTATCCACTTCATTAGATATCTCTTGAAGTTGTTCTTCTTCATTTTGTGCTTCCACATCATTGAACAATTCACCCCAAAGACCACCACCACCGCTATTAGTACCATCCCCATCGTTACTCTCTATTTGCATACTTTGTCTCTCATTATCAAAAGTTTCATTTATTCCCTTGTACTCCGTCCACAAAGTTACCAAGTCTTTTTTAACCTTATCAACAAACTCTTGGACCTTGGCATGATTGCCTCCCAGTTTCTTGATGCTAACCTTAATCATTTGAAGCTTATTTATCGGGTCCAAAACATTGGTGACAAAAATCAAAGGGTTCATATTACTTCGATTCCCCTAATACTTGTCAAATTTCAATTTCATTGCACTTGTAACCTTTTTAAGAGTTGGATATGAATCATCATTACACTTTTTCTCAATCTCAATTTGTAATGCAATTATTGATTGATAAATCAACTGAGAAGTAGGAGTTTTTGATGCACTTAGCTCTAAAGTGGCATCATAGAACTTTTTCAAAAAATGAACAAAAGCTTTTGCGTTCTCCCAATCCTCTTAATTTGGAGGCTCGACTCTTGGTTTACCCTTTTCATTCTTTTCGCAAAACTAATTCATAAAATACAAACATTCTTCGGCCATTCTATCAAACACTCTTCAATACTTCAACGCAACCTCACGCATTTTATAAGTTGCATTCTACATCCATAGGTACTGTTGACGTACAAAGAAACTTTGCTAGCATAGCAAACTCTCTAAATTTATTCAATCGGGAAGCAGAAGAATGAATAAAAACTACTGAGCTCTTTCAAGCCGTCCCTAACGATCAAGTTAAGTATATGGCACGCACACCTCAAATGTAAGTATTTTCCATCAAACATCAATGAATTCTCACTTTTCATTCTTTTTTTCAAGTAATCGATAGCACTATCATTAGAAGAAGCATTATCGACTACAATGGAAAATATTTTCTCTATCCCCCATCCTCTCAGACAAACTTCAAGTATTTTACCAATTTCCTTTCCAGCATGACTAGTGATTTTTGTAAAGTTAATTATTCTTTTATGCAATTTCCAATCACTATCCAAAAAATGAGCTGTGACAACCATGTAATTTATATTTTGAATGGATGTCCAAGTATCAGTAGTGATACTAACCCTCTGACCACTAATCAAACTTTGTATTTTTGCCTTTTCAACTAAGAATAACTCAGAAACCATACCTGCAACTTTCTTTCGATCAGGGATTTTGAATCTTGGTTGTAATTCATGTACAAGACTTACAAACCCCTTCCATTCGACAGCCCGAAATGACACTTCGTCCACAATAACATACTCCGTAACCTTCAACTCACATTGTTTTTCATTAAACGTATGAGAAACCAAGGCACTCCCTTGCCCCAGAGTTTCATTCGTCAATACGCCTTGACTATTCTCAGTCGCATTCCCAATGTAAAGTGGACTATTCTTGCATCTCTTCTCCAAATGATATTTTAACCCACTAGTACTTCCATAAGACACCGGGATTTGAACCTTACATTTTTTGCATATCCCAATTTTTTGTATGCTCACATCATCCAACTTCCTTTCCCCTCGATCACAATGTTCCCAATAAATATTACCCTTGCTTGAATTCGGACATACAGGAGGCAATTGTGTTGAACCTTTCCTTTTTCGTTTTCGACTCATACACTCATTACATGCTTCAGATTCTATCACGATTGGTGTTTTGGATGAACTTGGCAGCGAATGAGAAGACTCAGACTCCATTTTAGGAGAATGGAAAACACCTGATATTATTTAAAAAATACAACAATTTTCAGTAAATTAAAGATATAATATGTTTCTGTTTTTCATAAGAAACAATGAAAATTAATATATAACCCTTTTTATTTGCTCACATTATTTAGTATAAATAATATCCTGACAAGCTATGTGATACATCAACTTTAACATTCGATCAATCGCAACAATACCTACTAATTGCAACAAATGAAAAATTAAAAAAGAAGAAGAAAGTAGCAACAATATGATTTTCATAATACTTTAATCACACATATTCACGATGCTTATAATGTATAACAAAACAAAACTCAGAAAAAAAAGATATCTACTAAACATTCAAGTAATATATGTACGACAACACTAATGAACAACATGGTAATAATGGTAAAATAATACATAACCTAGAAATCACTTATAGCATATTGTTATTCTATCAATTATGTAATACTAACAAATATGTCCACTAATGTTAAATAATCAGCATTCATCAAAAAACAACCAACATATACATTAAAAAAAATACCAAACAAAAAACGCATCTATCGCTTTCTCAACTTCCTTTTTCTTGTTTTCTTTTCTTTTTTTTTTTACAGATTCCTCCTTAATATCAGTATACAACTGCCATATAATACTACTATCAATATCATCTTCATCCCAAAATCCAAGAAAAATGATCTGAGTTTTTATCCCCAAAAATCAGGACAATCTATAATTTACAATGCCTGTCGCAAGAAGAAACGAAAATCACAGTTTTGGCAATTGTGAATATGAAGAGCTTAGCACTATCAATGAAAGTAAGTTAATAGAAACAATGAAGAGATAGAAAAATAACTTCCCATAAATACTTACAAATTGCTATATTTCTTTGGTAATATTTTTAGATTGTTTTTGAATTAAAAGAAAATTCAAAAAAAAGAATCAGTATATTTCTTATAATACACTACACATGCTCTTTAATATTATTCTACAAAAATATCAACAAATTTCTTTAATATTCTTCCTTACTAAATATATTCAAGCAAGGTTCCCAAACCAAAAACAATAGAAACCTCAACAGATTTCTAGATACAAATAAAAATTGAAAATTTTAAAATATAAAAAGAGCTTTCAAAACTTTACCTGGCGACGTTTCTATGACGGAGATGTCAGTTGGTGGCGAGAAGAGGAGGGATCAAGGGACAACGCTGTAGATGAGGGGATATAGAATTCCAATTCAAAGCTGGAGTGATGAAAATCGAAATCTTTTTTTTTTTTTTTTAGTTTTGCCCTAATTTCTAACTTTGGGATTCATTCAGCCTCAAATCTCGTATCTAGAAGCTAGCTCTTCAAATGAGGAAATATTTATAAAACTTAAAATAATTAAGTTTCTATCACAACCCACTTATGAAGCTTAAACAATTCAGCCACAGCCCACTTATAAAACTTAAACAATTCAGCCACAACCCACTTATAAAGCCCACATATATATAATTCATATTTTATATATGATGTTACCGGTATACAATACGGTATATTTGGTATATATACCGACATACCACGTGTGTTCGGTATTCGGTATATACCGAAATACCGAATCTTTCATAATTTATATACCGTTGCCGTACCGTATATTTACGGTACGGTATAATACCGTACCGAAAATCTTGGTATACCAAGAATCTGGTATATTCTCTATTTTTTTCGGTACGGTAAATGCGATATTTCGGTATTTCAGTATTTTTACCCAGCCCTAAGTGTGACATTATCTTGAGGATTTTGATCATAGACCAGATCATTATCCTCGGTAGGTTTAACTCCACTTGTCAAATCATTGAACTTGACATTGACTGACTCAAACATGCTACGTGTTCTAAGATTAAACAGCCTATATGCATGACTATTTTGGGAATAACCCATGAATATGCATTTGTCACTTTTTGAGTCCAGTTTAGCTAGATGATTTCTATTGTTGAGCACATAGCAAATACATCCAAAAATATTAAAATAGCTAATGTTCGGTTTTTTACCCAACAACAATTCATATGGTGTGGCACATGACCCTGGTCTATAATAAACCCTATTTATTATATGACATGCAGTATTCATAACTTCAGCCCAAAAACGTTTTGCAATGCCATTAGAAATGAGCATAGTTCTAGTCATCTCAGCCATAGACCTATTTTTACGTTCAGCTATGCCATTTTGTTGGGGAGTGATTGGTGAAGAAAACTCATGACTTATGCCTTCCGTAGAGCAGTATTTTGAAAAACATGCATTTTCAAACTCTTTTCCATGATCAGTTCTAATCCTACCAATGTTCACACCAAATCTCACACACAGCCTCTTTGCAAGTTTTTTAAATGCTTCAAAAGTTTCAGACTTTTCTTTTAAAAACTCTACCCAATTATAACAAGAAAAATCATCTACAATGACTAAAACGCACCTCTTCCCACCAAGGCTCTCGACTTCAAGTGGTCCCATAAGGTCCATATGAAGGAGTTCGAAGCAAGATGATGTAGTGAGACTTTGAAATACTGGATGTGGCACCCTGACCTGCTTTCCTTTCTTGACACGCCTCGCAAACATGGATGATCTTTGTGTTGAGTTTAGGAAGCCTATTCACAGCTTCTTCTTTGGCCAACATGTCCATCATTTTGTAGTTGACATGCCCAAGTTTTTGATGCCATACCTCAGCATCACTTAATTGAGACAATTTGCAAAAGGCATCACTTTGGATTTGGTAGCAGTTGTCTGAAGTCCTTTGACCAGTGAGGATACACGGTCCATTCTCCTCATAGACTTCACATTTCTCCCGGTTGAATTTGACACTAAAACCACCGTCGCAAAGTTTACATATGTTTATCAAATTCCCAGTAAGTCCTTCTACCAGCAACACATTTTCCAGGGTTACAACGCCGGGAACATGGAGAGTTTCTTGACCAACGATTTGGCCATTTGCGCCTCCACCATATTTTACTTTTCCACCTAGAAACCTGACAATGTTGGAAAGTGATTCTTCTGATCCGGTCATATTTTTCGAGCATCCACTATCGAAGTACCAGGCTCTAGGGACAAGAGATTTCAGGGAGGTATGGATCATATTTCACTTAATGTTATTTTTCTTGACCCACACTTGTTTGAACCTGGTGTTGGTATTGATGTTGGTAACATGGGAACCAACATGGGAATTATCAGCCACCTTTGTTCTCTGAAAATGTATTCTCTCGCCAATAATCTTTCAGAAAAAAGGTCGTATATGACCTAGTTCTCCAAAATGATGGCGCACGAACTGTCTCCTTCTCTTCTTGTGCCGTTTGGTCGATTTTTGTTCTTGGTTTGATGCTTGTATTGGCTAATTTGGTTTATAGCCAATTCCATGCTTTGAGGTTTCTAGGAAACTCATCTCTAAGATTTTGTCGAGCTTTGCCTTCCCTTTGTTCAGATTCGTGATGGTTCCTTGGACACTTTTCAGCTCGGTTTTCACCTTTTCTAGCTCAGCATCCTTCTTGGTGAGAGACGATTCTAATCGAACAATTATGTCAAGTTGGTCACTCTTTTCCTTGGTTAGTTTGTCCACCTCTTTCATGATATCCTTGGCCTTGAGTACCTGTTTTCCCCAACTGACAAACAGTTGCTTATGCTCAATACTCAACTGCTCGTACTCTTCAAGATAATCGATGGTTTCTGCATTCAGGCACACGAAGTTGGTTTCGAGGTTACCAACATTGAAGTCTCCGTCCCACACAACATTAGTAAGCATGGATGGAACACGTTCGGGTGAGTCGGAATCGTTGACATCCTTAGTGAAGTCTGTGGCAACCATGCTCTTTTTCCTGAGGGTGTTAGCACATTCATTCTTGTAGTGTCCCCAACCCTTACATTCATGACAATGAACTTCACTGAGAGGTTTCGGGGAGCTGGATGAATTCGGTATCGAAGGTGAGGATTGTGACCTAGCAAGAGTGCGTCCAGTGAATTTTGGTGTGGACACCTGCGGCTTGGTTTTTGAGTTTGATCCTCCAAAGTTGTTCTTCTTCTTCTTAAGGAAATTATTAAAGCGTTGGGTCACATAGGATAATTCGTCTTACTCAAGAGTAGTGGATTCCATCTTTTTCAGAATCCCATTTATGTCAAATTCCTCATCATCTTCATCGTTGTCAAAGCTAGCATCGAAGGAGAAAGCAACATTATTCTCTTTAGAGTTGGAACTAAGGTGTTCCATCTCATATTGCTTCAGAGAGCCGACTAAGGCATTAAACTCTATGTTATCAACATCTTTGGATTCTTATAATGGCAACCACCTTCATATTGAATTTTTTTGAGATGGATCTCATTAGTTTTCCCACAAGACGTGTGTTTGTTATTGATTCACCAAGCTCTCTGCACTCGTTTGTAATATCTGAGAGTCTCATGGAGTAGTCCATGATTGACTCCTTTTCATCCATCCTCATTGCCTCGAAGGTGGAAGTCAGCATTCTCAATCTTGATCTTTTAACGCTTCCAGTACCTTCACACACCCTTTGGAGTGCGTCCCATGCATCCTTTGCTGAGTCGCAATTCTTGATGACTCTGTAGTAGATAGCGTCTACATACCCGCACAGGGTGTTGATGCACTTGGAATTCCAGTTTGCAGCAGCTACTTCGTCAGCAGTCCAATCTATCTCCTTCTTGTCGATGGTATCACCTTCACCATCAGTGACACGTGACTTTTCCCATGCAACGAGAACGGTTCTCCATGCACGTTCGTCGATGCTCTTTAAGTGCCAGCGCATCCTCTGTTTCCAGAGGGAGTAGTTATCCCCATTGAGGACCAGACGCCTTGGGTTGCCTTGAGAATCCATAGCACCTAAACAAATAAGGATCAGTACTTAAAGTTTAAGTAACCCGCTCTAGATGCCAATTGTAAAATTTGAAGGTCTATAGTTTTGAAAATAAGTATCAGTTTGTGATGTTGCTTTCAATGTTAACCAACACTGAAACCAACATCAACCAGAGTTAAACTAAAAATATGCAGCGGAAATAAAACTTAAGAACACAGCAAATTAAATTCAGTTCACAAGTAAAAGTACTTGTGAACTTGGGTGTACAAACCCGAAAACTATATTATATTCTTGTTCACGATGAATACAAAAATATGAAGTAATATATGAAAACTAAAGTAAACATGATACTAAATACTTGTCGCCTTGATGAAAAGATCTTCTCCATTGGTTACGAAACTTCGAAAAACTTCTTGATCTCGGACAGTGGCTCCAAGTAATCGCTAGTGTTCTTTCCCTGCTTGTGCATCAAGCGTTGCTTCTTTCTCGTCAATGCCGTGCGTCTCTTCAAGTGTGTCCAAGTCTTAGTATTCTCTTGTTTTAAATAGACAATCCTAGAATTCTAAACTTGGAATACAAGTAAAATAAATCATAAACACAATTTAGGAAACCAAATAAAGTTCTATATATAAACTAGGAAACAAATAAAATCCTAAATCTAGTTCCCTAAATTATTTTGTGCCCAAAAAAGGCAAATAACAAAATAAGGATTTATTGCCAAGAATAAATTCCCAACAATCTACCTCACTACTTATCATTTAAAATGATCTAATATATATATATATATATATATATATATATATATATATATATATATATATATATATATATATATATATATATATATATATATATACTAGTTTTACATCCGCATATTATGCGAGATTTAAAAAATAGTAATATTCATTAAAAATGCTAAAAGAATAATATTGAAAAATTGTATACGCAAATCGTAACATTATTTGTTCTATTTACAGAAATATTATTTTTCACAATAAATAATTTTTACATACAAATCAAAACATTATTTGTTCTAATTACAGTAAGATTGTTTTTCACAATAAAGAATTTTCAAAATTCTCTTATCGAGAGTCACGAAATTAGTTGTAAAGTATATCAAAATAAACTTGACGGGAAAACCCTAGAAACTGAGTTTGAAAAAATGTAAAACATACAACACTCGCGTGTCACATTCGAATATGTGATTTAAAAAATTAAAATCTATAAGACACTGATAATTCTATTGAAAAAATGTCGTACATCTAACTTGTAGTGTATTTAATATTATTTTATTTTTTATTTTTTGTATTTCTCTTCTGCATAAGACACTGATTTGTTCGTATAAATATATGGTGTGTGTATCAATGAATTATATTGGAATTAGATAAAGATATTTAAAATATATTTAATATTATTTTTGTAAGCGAAATAATTTATTATTATTAGTAGTATTATTATTTATTCTATCTTTTTTGTTTCCCTTTATTTTTCTTTTTTTTGGCGTAAAATAGTTTTTCTTATATATCTTTAATGTTATTTTAAATTCATATATTAGGATTACATAAAGAAATCTAAGTTTATACTTTTTATATTACTATCCTTTTGTAATAATTTTATATAACTGGTATTTTTCTTAAAATACTTAAAATTTTAAAAATAAAGTTATTCAACTTTTATTATAAATAAAACTAAATCAACTTATATAGATTTTTTTAATTAGATAGTACAACTTTTTTATATATTTTTTATATTAGAAGAATAAAAGTAAAATATTGAATTATATGTTAAAGAAAATATAAAATTAGGTTACATTTAATAAAAGAAAATATTGAATTATTTAAAATATAATATTAGAAAAATATTTAAATAGGTAAAATTTAAAAAAAAATCAAAACAGTGGTGAGAAATAGACACATAGGATAAGAGGATTTTGNCAACTTTTATTATAAATATAATATATTTAATTATTAATTATCCAAAAGAACGAAACAGACACATAGATTAGGAGGATTTTACATTAATATATACTAGTTTAACACCCGTGTATTACACGGCATTTATAAAAAATTAAATATAAAAATTATTTTTGAAAATTATAAAGTTTTAAGTTTAAAATAAAAAATTGAAAGGATATATGTGTCAACTGTGCTCTGTTCAATTTATTAATTATTATAACTATTAATTAATATTATATTTTAATGCTTAGATTAAATTCGTTAATAATTATATTCACGTACTTATAAAAATTCAAAAGATGTCACATTTTCAACCCGTTTTCAATCTATATTAATTAAATATAATTGACTCATTTTATATTTTTACGTTGAGATTAATTTTGTTAATAATTATAGTTACATTCTTTGAAAATCAAAAGGTGGCATACTCTAAAGCCTTCTCTCATTGTGTCATTGTCTAATAAATATTAATTAATTATTATTATATAATTTTATTTTTTAATATTTAGATTGAATCCATTACTAATATTTGGTTACATACTCTAATTTTTGTAAATATATCACATCTTAACCATATAAAATTTCAAAACAAATTATTTCACATTTTATTAAAAACATGATTTATTTAATTATATTCATAAATATGTTTTTTTAATTAAAATTATTTTATATGTAATTTGTATTTTAATTAAAATAATTAATTTATATTTTTTTCTTGTAATTATATAAGACTTGTTTATATTTTTATATTAGGAGTATAAAAGAAAATTATTAAATTAGATAAAATATAATAAAAGAAAACTATTAAGTTAGGCTAAATATAATAAAAAAATATATTAAATTAGATAAGATACAATAAAGGAAAAATATAAAACTAGATATATATTAGGCTCAGATGACACATAAACAACCCAAGTACCATTTTCTTTATTATCCAAACGAAGCATACGAAGCAGACACATAGATTAAGAGGATTTTACATTAGCATATATTTATTTAACGCACGTGTATTACACGGGACTTATCAAAAGATAAATATAAAAAATATTTGTGATAATTACTGAATTTTAAATCTAAAATAAAAAATTAAATAATGTATTCTCAACACGTGCCTTGTACATATATAATCTATTTATTAATTATTATAAATATTAAATAATTTTGTATTTGATGTTTAAATTAAATTTATTAATAATCTCAATTACATATTTACAAAAGTTCAAAAGGCATCACATTTTAAACCCATGTCTAATATATATTTCATTAATTATTATTATTAAGTCATTTTATATATTAATGTTTAGAATAAATTCGTTAATAATTATTAGTTACATACTTTGAAATATTCAAAAAATAACATACTCTCCCGTGTGACATTGTACTTGTCTCTAATTAATGCTTATTAGTTATTAGTATATAATTTAATATTTTTATTTTTAAATTGAATACATTACTAATATTTAGTTAAGTACTTATGTTATTGTAAATAACTCATATTTATCCTATATAGAATATTTGAAACTCCAAAAATAAAATTATTTAAAATTCTATTATCAATAAAACTTATTTAATTATTTTGGTATGAGAGGTTGAGTCAGCAAATAACTCTCGTGCCTGCATACAACTCCTAAGTAATTAAGTTTTTTTTTTAATTAAAATTATTTTATATGTAGTTTATCTTTTGATTAAAATAACTAATTCAGATCTTATCTACTAATTATATATGACTTATTTATATTTTTATATCAGAAGAATTAAAGAAAAGTATTGAATAAGGAAAAATATAACCCGCATATTATGCGGGATTTAAAAATGAGAAATAATTATTAAAAAAATACTAAAATAATAATATTAAAAATGGTAAATACAAATCGTAACATTATTTATTCTATTTACGAGAATATTATTTTTAATAATAAATAATTTTTACAAACAAATCATAACATTGTTTGTTCTAATTACAGTAAGACTGATTGTCACAATAAAGAATCTTCAAGTTTTTATACAATGAGTCACGAAATTAGTTGTAAAATATATCAAAATACCATAAACTTGACGGGGAAACCAGTAGAAAATTGAGTTTAAAAAAATGTAAAACATACAAAACCCGTGTCACATGTGAATATGTAATATAAAAAAAAAAGACACTGATAATTCTATTGAAAAAACGTCGTGCATCTAACTTATAGTATATGTAATATTATTTTATTATTATTATTATTTTTTTTTTCTGCGTTAAACACTAATGTGTTCGTATAGATATATAATGTGTGTATCAATACATTATATTGGGATTAGATAAAAAGAAGTTTATAATAAATTTAATATTTATTTTTCTATGCGTAATAATTTATTATTATTTATTTTATATTTTTTTTGGCGTAAAATAGTTTATCATATATATTTTTAATGTTATTCTCAGTTAGTTATATTAGAATTGATAAAAGAATTAAATTTACTTTTCATATATTAATTTTTCATTTGTAATAATTTTATATAACTCGTATTTTTTTAAATAAATATTTAGAATTTAATAATATTATTTCAACTTTTATTATAAATAAAAATTAATTCAACTTATTTAGATTTTTTCTAATTTCTATAACTTATTTATAATTTATATTAGTAGAATAAAATAAGATATTAAAATTAGGCAAAATATGTTAAAGAAAACATCAATTTAGGTAACATGTAATAAAAAAATATTAAGTTGGGTAAATAGAATATTAAGAATTATTAAATTAGGTAAGACTCAATAAAAGAAAATATTAAACTAGGTAAATATTTGGTTCAGATGAGCACCACAATTTTTTCCAAAGCTAACGAAGCGTGAAAAAGATACATATAGGATAGGAGGATCTTGCAATAATATATAGGGTATATATATATTCTCCTAGGAGTTGCTGGTTGATTTCAAATTGTTCTCTCACATAGGTTATGTCAGCTACAAATGTACGAAATAGGGAAGCAATTTCAGGTCGTTTACAAAATTGAGAAATTAAAGATGGGGTTTTTAATTATTTCTTCTTCTTCTTCTTCTTATTATTATTATTTATTTATTACTTTAGCTATGTAATATTTAACTCAATCCTTAATAGTAAAAAAACAAAAGGGAAAAANGCATTATACGTTGATGAAGTTTGATAAAATGATATGAGTTCCGATTGAGATTTCTATATATATAATAAGATCGAAAAAAGTTTATTAAAGATAAGAGGAACAAAAGTAAATAAATAATACCTTGGTCTGGGGCGACTAGACAAGGGGCTAATTTATTTTGGGATTCTTTTTGGCTAATTCCTTTTTGAAATTCTTTTTGGGAAATTTCTTTTTGCATTTCCTTTCAGGGGATTCCTTTCTGAAACTCCTCTCACCGGATTTCTTATTGGATTTACTCTTTGCTGATTTTTTTTTTTTTAACGAAGCCATGTATAAACTCACAACTAATTAAAACACAAAGCTAATAAACTAAAATGTGAATTAAAGATTTTAAAACTTGCATAAACAGTAAGCTCAAAATGCACATAAGGTGGGTGGGATTGAAGATTGTAAAATGTAGGACAACACAAGTTTTAAGGGATTTTGAATATTTTCAGGTGACCTCTCTATTTTCCAATCTCTCTTCTGCCATTATATTTAACTTTAAAAAAATATAAAATTTTTAATGTTTTTTAAGAAATAAAATGGTTAGGTTTGTCTCTTAAAATCATAAACAGGTAGGAAATGAGTATAGTACCAATTAGAGGGGTTGATTTGGTTAAAACTGGCCGGTTAATTAACCGGCGGTTATTAACCGTTAGTTAAATTAATCGGCCAAACCTTAACCGTAACCGAATTGGCGGTGAACCGGTTAAGGTTACGATTAAGGTCGGTTAATCGAACCGGCGATTAACCGATTTATTTTAAATTGAATTTAAAAACTTAAATAAAATTTGAATAATTGAGATAAATGAGAAAATTAAATAGAAATAGAATGTGATAAATAGATGAGAACTTCAATAAAATTTGAAAAATTGAATTTTTGAAGTAAAGGTTTTTTAAAAAATATTTTTTTTGAAAAAAGGACTTTATTCTAATTCTAATATTAGAAATTAAAATTAAAAATTTAAACTCTTAGTATTAGAATTAACTTGCCTACATATCCTCGTAGGGGAATCAAATTTCGCGTAGTTCTTATACTTACCTTACTTACCTACGTTATGTGGATATTGAAAGAAGCTCGTCTGCATTTATTCACCGATGTCGTTCTTCTCGAAGTGGTATCGTAATGGTCGCTCTTTTCACCTTCATCCAATTGCATTTCTTGTTCTCGTTTTTCAGCCTTGACCCAACCATTCATTAATGTTTAATATTCAATATTTTTGGGTAATAAGTTAGATCGGTGGCCATCTAACACAAAGCCTCCCGTGCTGAAGGCCTGTTCAAAAAAAAATCGTTGAAACAGGAATGGCGTGAACCTCCTTGGCAGTCCTAGAGAGTGTAGGGAAAATAGTAGTCACTTTCGACCAAAACTACACAAGAACGTTAGTACCATCGGGCTTTTTCGGGATAATCCTTGATTCAAAAGCCCCTAAATAACTTTCTAATTCCATTATTCGACTAGCGCTAGCCCTTTTCCATTTTCGCTTAGTATCTGTTTTCATAGTTTTAGTGGTGATGAATAAATCATCGGGTTCATGGCTCGGTATTATCGGAAATCGATTCAATTGAAGTATTCAATGTGTTTCAAACTTGGAAAATAAAAGAAAAATAAAAATAAAGCAATTAAAATATCTAACTATCCTAAGAAATGAAAGAGAAAGTGGGTAGCATGCCTCATCGGATGCCTTAATATGAAAATGCAATCAATTAATGAAAATAAGCAAGAAAATGCAATGTTTCTCCAAGTACAACATGCAAGCACAAGGTACAACTATGTATAAAATCATAAATAAAGCAAATTAACAAAAATTGAAAGTATGGATGTAAAGAGCAATGGAAATTAGCAAGAAAGTTTGAAACTTTAAGGAAAATAACAAGAAACAAAGCCTAGATCTAGGATTAAGCATGAAACAAAGCATAAAAATAAAATTACAAATAAAGCATAGCAAAAACTCAAAATCAAGACGATCCAAGAGCCGATCTATGATCTAGATGTGTCACTCATCTAGATTCCATAGCCAATTCATAAGTTTCATCATGAATTCAAGGTGCTAAGACAAAAGGCATAAAATGAAGAACAAAACATGGAAATGAAGAAAAAGCATGAAATTAAAGCATAAAACATGAAATTGAAAGGAAACTTACTTGAATTATGAAATGAAACAATGTAATTGCATCAAAGTAACAATCCAAAGGAGTATTTGGATTCTTCTTAGGCTTATAAACCCAAGGCCAAGCATGAAAGTAAATCTAAATCTAGAAAAGAAATTACATCAAGGCTTGAAATTGAATCTAAAACCTAAGAGAGAAGATTATACCAAAGATTTGAGAGTAATTTGATCCCAAACCATAGATTGGGTTGGGAGAGGAGTGATCTCTTCAAAGGATCAAGGTGTGGGCTTTATATACTTGTTTGTAGGGGCAGAAACGTCCAAAAATGTTCAAAATGGCCGAACTCCCAACGATGCAGTCGATCGACTGCCCATCCTCGAACAGCCGAACTCTCTGTCCAGCAGTCGATCGACAGAAAACCAGTCGATCGACTGCAAAAAATACGGAATATGAAATGTAGCCCTTCTTCTTGCCTATCATTTGGCGTTTGATTTGCGTCATTTGGAATTTTCCTCCGAGAGTTATGGGCTCCGCACCAAAACCTGCCACAAGCGAGGCGACGACAAACTGTCTCCACTTAAACCTGATTTTTACCATTTTTAAACTCGAAATTCGGAATTGTTTTAAACACAAAAATTTTAGAGGATTCTCTCAGATTTCCAATTGTATAAATTGGAGGCAAATGGCACAAGTGGGTTTGGAGTTATGCTTGCATTACGACAACTGAGACATCCTCCAAGCGAATATAATCCCTTTTAGCCACCTACAAAACAAGAATTCAAACTTAAAAACCCAAAAGTAGAACAAACACCTCACACTTAGTACACTTAAAGCCAAAAATAAATAAACAAGAAAAATACCTAAAACCTAATGAAAAACGACTCTAAACTACTAGAAATGACGTTAAGCTCTAACTAAAGACACAAAGAAAAACACAACAATTACATGCAAAACAACTACTCCACACTTATCGGTTTGTTCGTCCTCGAACAACGAAAAGAATCGAGAGTGTACATGCAATGAACATTATGTAAAAAGAAAAATCCTTGTGCTTATCCTTATTTATAAGATGAAAGTATCAACATAAACTCGCTATCGTCAAGCATTGCTCGTATTACTCTTTCTCAATTGCAAGCCAAAACAATGACTTCCTTTCAAGTGGTATTTTGAGGGTGTTCGCTCAATTTGCTCAAATGTTTAATATGGGACGTGTGTACGCTCGAGTCGGTCAATACATGTACCTTGTCAAGATTTCACGAATCGGTCGCTCAAAATTGCTCGTAGTACATTACCAAAGAAGAATCGAAAGAGGTCTTTATTATGGGTTGTAATGTTGGCTCTTTGGTAAGGTATGGAACATTTGGATATAGTGGCTAACACACGATCAAACGTGATCAATAAAACTGACTCAAACTTTTGTGCACCCCATTTTAATAAATAATTTAAAAGCACGTCAGTTTGCTCGCAAGTGTACGAGGTAACTGTAGGGTGATGAGTTTGACTCGAGTCGTATCTCTCGAGGAAATAACTGTTCGGTTTTATCAATATTTTTCTCAATCACGAATAACATACATATACATTTGGGGGTTTGAAAAGATTAATTCGATCATTATAACTAAAGTAATAATTAAACTAAATCTATTTAAACTAATTATTCTAAACTAAATTACCAAATACGAGCAATAATTTAAAACACTTAAGCTTACGAACTAAGAATTTTAAAGCAACGAATCTAAAGCATAAATATAATAACTACCATCAAACAATCGCATCATACGAATCTGAAATTAACGAATAACTAAGCATGAATTGAACGCATAAATAAACTAGATTAACCAATATCCAATAACAAGCATAAACGATTAAGCTGATTAAACTAGTTCTAGCATTAACTAAGAAATTAACTAAGAATTAAACTAACAATTAAACTAGAAATTAACTACTAAATTAACTAAGAGATTAGAGTACTTATTCGAACTAATGAAAGCAGTAAAAAGCTCCAGCTATTCCGGAGGTTGAACGTTGATCTTGGGCGAAGAATGAATCCCGAACTCGAATTCGATGTTTTGGACGCGTTGTTCTTCGATCCTTGATCTCCGTCTTCAAATCTCGTTATGAGATGTGGAATTATGTGTATTATCAGCTCAAATACCCTAGGGGGTCGTGTGTTCTCTTTAGAATCCAAAATATAGAGGGTTTGTATAGATTTTGCATGACTTGGCGCATAAGAAACCCTAAAATCCGAATTCTGGGCCGTCACGTCGACGGAGCGTCGACTGACGCGAGCAGGTGCTCGGCGGGACTCGGCAGACTTGGTCGGCAGGTGTGCGCGTCGGCTGGGCAGGTGCGTCGACGGTGTGCGTCGACATCGACGCTTCAGCAAGTTGCGTCGGCAGTGCGTCGACAGTGGTGCGTCGACATCGACGCTTCAGCAAGTAGCATCGACGTTGCGTCGACGGAGCGTCGACTGACGCGGTCATGACTCGCTGGCATGGCACGCGTCGATGGTGCGTCGACGGTCGCGCCAATCGACGCGATTGCGCGTCTGTCTCCAATTCTCGATCTTTTGCTACTCGTTTCATCGGAAAGCTTGTTCTTCACTTCTTGAACATCGAACCTCATCTATTACGCGTTAAACTCTTCCGGTTACTTAGCTGTAAGGTGAAAAACAACGAAATATCACCTACTTGCATCAATTACGATCAAAATGCGGTAAAATAAGCTGGAATTATAAAAATACAAGATTAAGCTTAAATCGTCCAACTTATACCAAAAAAAAATTTAAAAACGAACTAAAAAGCTAATAAAAATAAGGACAAATTTACTCTAATCAAACACACAAAATCCTATCTTCTAAAACCCGAAGCTTATGATCGCTCCACCTTTCCAATTTCACCAAACTCTCATTCAAAACCCTTTTGTAGTTTCACACTCTCTCCCGACTTTGTTTCAAAACACTTAGAAGCTTTTTGAATTCGCTTCTTTTTACTAAACTTAGCCTCTAAATTAGGCTTTTTACTTGAACGCACACTTTATCACTTTTCGTGATTTGTGTTGGAGTATTATTCTTTTTTTTTTTTGTATAAGCAACTCAAAACCCGAAACCCACAATCAATTTTCCTCACATTTCTTGTTAAATAACAATAAACTCTCTCACCTCATAATTATGAAGATCCAAGAGGTAAAATCGAGTTCGGTTAACAAGAAGCGGGATAAAGGCTCAAGGGGACTCATTTGGGATTTTTAAAGTAGCTTAAATATATGGATATGGCCGGAACAAGGGTGATATATGTGCCTCGAGGTCATTTTCGA
>BMAC01000749.1:405346-421264 GCA_014905375.1 Phtheirospermum japonicum
CCAGCTATTCCGGAGGTTGAAGGTTTATCTTGGGCGAAGAATGAATCCCGAACTCAAATTCGATGTTTTGGACGCGTTGTTCTTCGATCCTTGATCTCCGTCTTCAAATCTCGTTATGAGATGTGGAATTATGTGTATTATCAGCTCAAATACCCTAGGGGGTCGTGTGTTCTCTTTAGAATCCAAAATATAGAGGGTTTGTATAGATTTTGCATGACTTGGCGCATAAGAAACCCTAAAATCCGAATTCTGGGCCGTCACGTCGACGGAGCGTCGACTGACGCGAGCAGGTGCTCGGCGGGACTCGGCAGACTTGGTCGGCAGGTGTGCGCGTCGGCTGGGCAGGTGCGTCGACGGTGTGCGTCGACATCGACGCTTCAGCAAGTTGCGTCGGCAGTGCGTCGACAGTGGTGCGTCGACATCGACGCTTCAGCAAGTAGCATCGACGTTGCGTCGACGGAGCGTCGACTGACGCGGTCATGACTCGCTGGCATGGCACGCGTCGATGGTGCGTCGACGGTCGCGCCAATCGACGCGATTGCGCGTCTGTCTCCAATTCTCGATCTTTTGCTACTCGTTTCATCGGAAAGCTTGTTCTTCACTTCTTGAACATCGAACCTCATCTATTACGCGTTAAACTCTTCCGGTTACTTAGCTGTAAGGTGAAAAACAACGAAATATCACCTACTTGCATCAATTACGATCAAAATGCGGTAAAATAAGCTGGAATTATAAAAATACAAGATTAAGCTTAAATCGTCCAACTTATACCAAAAAAAAATTTAAAAACGAACTAAAAAGCTAATAAAAATAAGGACAAATTTACTCTAATCAAACACACAAAATCCTATCTTCTAAAACCCGAAGCTTATGATCGCTCCACCTTTCCAATTTCACCAAACTCTCATTCAAAACCCTTTTGTAGTTTCACACTCTCTCCCGACTTTGTTTCAAAACACTTAGAAGCTTTTTGAATTCGCTTCTTTTTACTAAACTTAGCCTCTAAATTAGGCTTTTTACTTGAACGCACACTTTATCACTTTTCGTGATTTGTGTTGGAGTATTATTCTTTTTTTTTTTTGTATAAGCAACTCAAAACCCGAAACCCACAATCAATTTTCCTCACATTTCTTGTTAAATAACAATAAACTCTCTCACCTCATAATTATGAAGATCCAAGAGGTAAAATCGAGTTCGGTTAACAAGAAGCGGGATAAAGGCTCAAGGGGACTCATTTGGGATTTTTAAAGTAGCTTAAATATATGGATATGGCCGGAACAAGGGTGATATATGTGCCTCRAGGTCATTTTCGACTTCAATCATGTACGAGCAAAGTCAAACCTCCTCAATGCAATTTCCATAAAAATGCAAGCAAGCCGATAAATCACACAAGGCTACTCACTAGTTTGCACTGAATTTAGGAGCAAAATCAAAAGAGCTTTTAGAGCGTTGCAATCTTTTCACGAGAAAATGTTGATTATATATATATAGGCGGTTTTTGGACGAAGCACAAAAATTCAACCCCGAACACAAGAGGCCATAAACATGCAAAAACCCGACAAGTAAACTATTCAAACTTCCAAGCACGTGGAGTTGTTCAACAATGTAATACCGAATCAAAGGACACAAAAATTGACTTAACCATATAAAAGCGCAAATAGTAAGCGTCACTTCGCCAAGAATGCGTCACTTCGCCAAGGCTCGATTTAAGAACAACAAAACATGCTTGATAAAACCCGGACCCTAACCACCTACCCACCCCACACTTAAACCATGCATTACCCGCATTTTAATGAAAAACAAGTAAAAGGAGGGTGAATAGAAACTTCCTCAACCGAGCAAGTTTAGGTCGAGCTCGGTGGGGTCCACCTAGGCATCTAAGCAATCCAAGCAAAAAATCGAGCGTGGCTAGTAACTCTCGACCCCACGAAACGCTACCACTTTTATCAATCGTCCAATGGTCGACGTCGAAGAAATAAAACCTAGAAAAGAAAATCAAACGAAAATAAAAACACAAGGAAATATGTACATGAACTCAACTAAATATTTTTCTTTTATTTTTTCAATTTTTCAAATATTTTTGGATTTTTGAATTTTTAAATGTTTTTGGATTTTTCAATAAAAGAAAGAAAGAAAGAAGGAAATGGAAAGAACTTGGGTTGCCTCCCAAGAAGCGCTTGTTTTACGTCACTAGCTTGATGTACTCCCTTTTTGATCAAGGTGGGAATATCACGGGAGGGTCCACCAATACAATCTCCTCCTTGTCGGGAGGATCCACTCTTTGGAACGTCTTTGGCGCATTACATAGCTCATATAAGATCCGGCAAAAAGAAAACGTTCCAAATAGGCAATTGAAGCTCTTCTCGGCTAGGTCCTCGAGTGGAATGGTGACTTTAAAGTGACCCGATGACTCGTCCAAGAAACGATAGGAATAATGGCCGGCTAGCTTGTTCATCCTTTGATCAACAAACGGGGGAGGGAAATGATCTCTCTTGGTAGCCGCTTTCGACTTCTTAAAATCGATCAACGYCCTCCAACCCATTGTAGCCCTTGTGGCCAACAACCCTCCTTCTTTATCCTTAAGAGCTAACAAGTCGCTCGTCTTGGGAACCAAGTCAATGGGTTTCACCCACTCGCTTTTGGACATTACGAACATCAAACACTCCAATAGCAACCTCCTCATCCCGGCTCTCACCATATCTCCAAGACTCGAATTCAAARCGCTAACTCCCGGTCTCCAACCAATATCCCCCTTAAGAATTTTAAGCATGTCAACCGACCTCTCTTCCTCYTCTCGATCCGAATTTTCAAAGATGATAATTGGCTTGCTCACCTCTTMCTCCTCAAGATAATCATCAAGTTTTCCAATCCCATCATCAAAAATCTCCACCCCAAGCGAATCTTCAAATTCTCCACACTTATCATCCATAACCCCCACCTCCCCCTCTAAAAAGTCATCGTTGCCCTCAACGACACACCGAGAATCATTTACACATAAATTGGGGTCACATAGAGGCACAACGGACTTATCATGTAGAACAAGGGGCTCAACAACTTCGCAAAAATCCTTAATATCGACATCCGGGCCAACCTCCTCCTCATTGCTCCTCTCTTCTAAACAAACTCGTTCGACTGTGGCCTTGATGAAGTCCATATACACCCACTCTTCGCAAGATTGTGTCGAAGTGAAAGGTAAGGGGTCAAGAGGGGTAAAAACACTCGGAACCAAAACCACGGCCTCCTCCGTCGGTGAGATAACCGAATCAACCACCCCACACTTTTCAAGGAACGGAACCGGAAAAGTAGGCGAAGGTAGGGGGTCGATGAGATAAGTAATAAGAGGATTGTAAGGCGGCGGTGGAGTAGGAAAATCGGGTCCCGCACAAGGAGGGGTCGGTCCTGGGCTAGACATTTGAGCGATTTGAGCCTTCAATGTCGTAAGTTTCGTAACCAACTCAAACTCTTTGGACGATAAAGGTGGAAACACCTCACGTGTTGGTGGAGGAGATTGTGGCTCTTCAAGAGGAAACCCCCCCACAAAGGGTCTACTAAAGTCTCTCATAGTGCGGACGGGGGGTGCATTGGAGATAAAACCTCCAAAGCGATCATAGGCCTCGAGAGCTTGGGATTTTGTAGTGGCACCACTCGGGGCTTGATTGAAATTGGAAGAACGAGAATCTTCATACAAGCCGGGACTCTCAAAGCCACCAATATATATATTCGGATAGGGAGTGGGAGCACTATAGCCACCATAAGGAGTGGAATTCGGATTTTGGTTACCAAGGATCCCATTTGGATTAACAAAGCCCCCATTATACATGCTCGAAATTTGAGGAGTAGGGGCTCCGTAACCTCCATACGAACTGTTTGAAACCAAGAAGCCGCTCGACCCAACATGATTTGCTACATGCCCTCCCATGTTGGGTTGACCATAGCCGAATCCACCATTGGCAACGTGGTTTGCACCATGCCCTCCCACGTTGCCAAATCCATTATACATCTCATTCCCAACATGGTTTGCACCATGCCCTCCCATGATGGGAATGTATCCACCATAGTTATAAGAGCCTTGCATWCTAAACAAAAACGTTAAATAACAAAGAAGCTAAAAACACAATGAAACTACAACCAAATCGAAAGCCTTAACCAAGCCGAGTCGCAACGGCGCCATTTTGTTTTCATAGTTTTAGTGGTGATGAATATATCATCGGGTTCATGGATTGATATTATCGGAAATCGATTCAATTGAAGTATTCAATGTGTTTCAAACTTGGAAAATAAAAGAAAAATAAAAATAAAGCAATTAAAATATCTAACTATCCTAAGAAATGAAAGAGCAAGTGGGTAGAATGCCTCATCGGATGCCTTAATATGAAAATGCAAGCAATTAATGAAAATAAGCAAGAAAATGCAATGTTTCACCAAGTACAAGCATGCAAGCACAAGGTACAATTATGCATAAAATCATAAATAAAGCAAATTAACAAAAATTGAAAGCATGGATGTAAAGAGCAATGGAAATTAGTAAGAAAGTTTGAAACTTTAAGGAAAATAACAAGAAACAAAGCCTAGATCTAGGATTAAGCATGAAACAAAGCATAAAAATAAAATTACAAATAAAGCATAGCAAAAACTCAAAATCAAGACGATCCAAGAGCCGATCTATGATCTAGATGTGTCACTCATCTAGATTCCATAGCCAATTCACAAGTTTCATCATGAATTCAAGGTGTTAAGACAAAAGGCATAAAATGAAGAACAAAACATGGAAATGAAGAACAAGCATGAAATTAAAGCATAAAACATGAAATTGAAAGGAAACTTACTTGAGTTATGAAATGAAACAAAGCTTGAATGTAATTGCATCAAAGTAACAATCCAAAGGAGTATTTGGATTCTTCTTAGGCTTACAAACCCAAGGCCAAGCATGAAAGTAAATCTAAATCTAGAAAAGAAATTACATCAAGGCTTGAAATTGAATCTAAAACCTAAGAGAGAAGATTATCCAAGAGATTTGAGAGTAATTTGATCCCAAACCCTAGATTTGGTTGGGAGAGGAGTGATCTCTTAAAAGGAGCAAGGTGTGGGCTTTATATACTTGTTTGTAGGGGCAAAAACGTCCAAAAATGCTAAAAATGGCCGAACTCCCAGTGATGCAGTCGATCGACTGACAAAGCAGTCGATCGACTGCCCATCCTCGAACAGCCGAACTCTCTGTCCAGCAGTCGATCTACAGAAAACCAGTCGATCGACTGCCAAAAATATGGAATCAGCTAACAATGTCTTCATATGCAATGTATCCCTTCTTATTTTATATCATTTGGTGTTTGATTTGCGTCATTTGGAATTTTCCTCCAATAGTTATGGGCTCCGCACAAAAACCTGCCACAAGCGAGGCGACGACAAACTGTCTCCACTTAAAGCTGATTTTTACCATTCTTAGACTCGAAATTCAGAATTATTGTAAACACAAAAGTTTTAGACGATTCTCTCAACTTTCCAATGGTATAAATTGGAGGCAAATGGCACAAGTGGTTCTGGAGTTATGCTTGCATTACGACAACTGAGACATCCACCGAGCGAATATAATCCCTTTTAGCCACCTAGAAAACAAGAATTCAAACTTAAAAACCCAAAAGTAGAACAAACACCTCACACTTAGTACACTTAAAGCCAAAAATATAATAAACAAGAAAAAGACCTAAAACCTAATGAAAAATGACTCTAAACTACTAGAAACGACGTTAAACTCTAACTAAAGACACAAAGAAAAACACAACAATTACATGCAAAACAGTATCCTCAATCAACCTCGTATATGGGGCTAGAGCTTGTCGAGGGTCGTTGAACAATGGTCTTACATTGGAAGTGGTGGGGGAAGGGAAAGGGGAAGGTAACACATTGACATCACTAGAAGATTGATTGCATTCATGAAAGATATGTAATAAAGATTGTTTTGCTTAGTGAGCACAACTTGAGTGGTTAGGAATTTCAGTATTTGAATTTTGTAAAAAAAAAGAAAAAGTTTCTAATGCTTCATAATAAATTTTAAGTAAGTTTTCTAAACCTTCGAGCCGATAATCCGGGTCTAAAATTTTTGCAATCAAAAAAATTATCGGGAATGTAAAGAAAATATTTGACTCATTTACTCAACATACTAGCAATACATTCACCCAATTAAGGTGAATCACGTAACGAATTACTAATAAGTACAATTTGAACACATTGATCAAGAAGTAGTGTGGAGGTAGGATAATAAACACCGGATAAGTCATGGTGGCCTCATTAAAATTTTTAAAATGGACGTCATATTATAACAATCATCCCACGCATTGAAAATAAAACAAAATCGACATCTTGATTAGCAAAAAATGCACACGATACTTCTCTATATTTAAAAGAATCATTAAGCAATTTATAAGTTGAGTTCTAACGATTTGACACATCAATTGAATTTTTTTTTTTGATGCAAACCCTTATTTTGGCAATATTTTTGTCATTTTTTGCAACCGAATTATGTTTTGTAATATGAAATACCGTACTTCTAATCGAATCAATTTTATATTTCAATGTAGTTAAACCATCTTGAACACATAAATTCAAATGAATCTAACATGAAAAAAATTATAGTCAACAGAAGGTTGACAAAAAGCTATTAGACTTTCTACACTAGCTGTATTAGCGGCGACATTAAATGAAATTGAAAAATATTTGTTACCTAAATGATACTCGATAAAATAGTGGATATTTTGCGCGAAATATTCACCGTGGTATGCAAACTATTAAACTCTTTATATGCAATTAAACGTTTTTTCAAAGTCCAAGAATTATTAACCCAATGGATTGTAATTCTCATATAATTATTGCATACGCCATTATTATTATTATTATTATTATTATTATTATTATTATTATTATTATTATTATTATTATTATTATTATTATTATAGGTGTAGAGGTAGTTTTGATCATTTAGGTTGTAATTTTGATTAAATGTGACATGTTTGACTAAATGGTATAAAACACTTTTCATTAGAGTATTTGACAATTAATGGTAATGAGAGTGTAGTAAATGAGAATATTTCCTAAATTATATTTATTGAAATATTATGTTACATATATAAAGTTAAGTAATAATATATTTTGACAATAATAAATACGAAGTTATAAAAAACTTATATTAATTGGAATTGTTATTAAAAAAATATTTATTATATTATATATTTAATAATAATGATGTTATAATATATAATATTATTATATATAAATAGAAGAAAATTACATAATTTGTATTTTTAATTGAAAAATATTTATTATATATTATATATTTATATTTATTATATTTTTATATTTATTATATATTTATATTTGTTATATATCCCTTAAATAATTATATATACATTATATTACAAATAATTAAATATAATTATTTATAACTTTATCCATCTCATACCATCTGTCGCAATTGAGCATTTCATGGAGATTAGAAAAGATGATTGGTGTTATAATTATAGGTATTAAGTAACCACAATGTCCTTTTATCTAGAATAAAAAAAATGAGATAATATAGGTAGGGATAAAATTAGTAAAGTAATATTTAATTATTATTGGAAAAGTAAAAAGTAATAATAATTCTCTCTCGAAAATGCAAATGTGACATGAAATTTTTTAATTTGCGAAGATAGAACTGGACGGATAGAGTATTATTAAAAAGTATATTGTAAAGAAATCTTTATATTTTATATTTATTAAATATATTTTTAAAAATAATTATATATACATTATATTTATAAATGATTATATATTGTTATTGAAAAGTGTATTGAATATATATTATACTTATAAATAAGTATATTATAAATATATATTACTATTTAAAAGTATATTACAATTATATAATATGTATTGAGAATTATATTACCTATATTTTGTTAAAATAATAATATGTTAAGACAAAAGAAATTGTATTGTTATTGAAAATAAATTTATTATATTTTATATTTACTAGATATATGAGTTAAAGTTATATTTAAATCATATTTATAAATAATTATATTCTATTATATATGATTAAACTATAAAATACAAAAAATAAAAAATAAAATAAATAAATCATTTGTATTTGATATCCATGGGTAAAGACCGACGGGCTTTAAAATCCATCGGTATTTTTTTATTCTTTGTAATCTCTCTCTCTCTCTCAATATATATATATATATATATATATATATATATATATATATATATATATATATATATATATATATATAAGTGTGTGTGTGTGTGTGTGAGAGTGTATGTTTATATATTGTTTATATAATGTAGCATATAATTAATTAACACACTTATATATTAACATACATTTGTTTGATTTGAGTACTTATGTTTTAAAATTTATTTATCTTTGAATTTAACTTATCCAACATGGTTTTAATTGATGCATATATATTTGCAATGTAATGTATTTGTACACTGTGTAAATTTTATGTGATGTGATTTTACGTTCCACCTTGCAATGTTGATTTTTGCCGGGATAACGATTGAAAACTTAAACAAGAGATGACAAATTGATACGATTTAACAATTTAGAATACTTGTAATAAGCTAACTAGAAAAATAATTTGAATTGTGTTGTATTTAATTAATTGTAATAATTATATAATATGTGAATGATCTTTCTACCCCTAAACCCTAATCTTGTACCTATAAAAGGGACTCTAGTCCTCATAATAAACTACACTCTTTCAACACTCTCTTCTCTAATTCTCTCACTCTCCTCTCTCTTTTCTCTAGTTTTACAACACATTATAAGCATGAATCTCTAACCAATTGAGATTAATCAAAAAAACGATAACCTTCAAAACCAAACCTCCATAAACCAACACAATAGAAAATTTTGGGTTCTCAACAAAACAGTTTTTTTGTTCATGAATTGTCGGTGCGGGTTTTTTCAAAAATAGATCTCACACAATCTAAATCAAGTTGATATTTGTATATATTATTCAACACATATACAATTTAATTTTGGATGATGGAGATCGAATTTATATATATTTATCATTATCAAAAGGTCTCGGGTTTAAAGTTGTTTCCTGAAGAAACACTAGAGAAATCGATTTCTTCCACCGTCAATATATTATTTTTAGTTTGTGGAGAAATACAACCATATCTCAATATATTCTATTTGAATATTATGTATTCTTGAAGAATACTATGAGATCTACAATTGTCGAATACAACCATATCTCAATGTATTCTATTTGAATATTATGTATTGTTTATGTCATGTGTTTTAGTCATATCAATTCAAGTTGTTTCTCCTGAAGTAGAACAACTATATATTATTCCGAAAGAATATCAACATGTATTCTTATTTCATGTGATAATTCAATATTCCTGAATAATATATATATTTTTCAAAGAACCACCATTCATACTTGTACTCAAATTATATCATAATTCAATATTCCTGAAGAATATGGATTTATTTTAAAAAGAAATCTAAATTAAATCATTGTGCTCTTGAAATATAGCATGTTATGATATATGATACTTATTCCTGAAGAAATTTTAATATTTATGTCATGTTGACATTAAAGTTCTAGATCAATATTATTCTTCATGAGATTACCTTTATTTTTTTTCGGGCAATTGATGAAGAAGATCTTGTCCACAAGTTCATCAAAAAGTTTTGAGAATCTAGCAACCGGCACATATTTTTCACGAGGAGACTATCCAATTAAGGTACATATTTTCTCTTTTGATATAGACGTTAATCCAAATTTATGTGTTTCAATTGTGAATTTGTTCTTATTCTCAGAGAGTTTTTAATGAATTATATATTTTATTTAAAGAAAAAAAAAGCAGATACAATTAGATAATACTTTATCATGTATATACATTAATGATATTAGAAACCTTATCTTGTTGAATTGATAATCACGGGCAAGCATGAAGCATAATCTATGTATTTTATGCATTTTTATTTTGAGACTTGAAAATTTTACCCCTATTTTCTTGGAATACATTGCATAGTTGTTAATGTGCATTACGTGGTAATTAGAATACTTCTTGTGACATGATTTTGATTAAGAGAAGATGCATCCCAAATATTATAGTTAATATGATTCTAATGAGATCTACTTATTAATATGAATTTGGAGTATTCATTTGGTTCAATTTTTATTATTGTCAAATAGCAAAATGACATAGTTTATATGCAAGCATGATAGATTTGAAATAACAAGCTGTGTTTTTCTTTTCTTGATAAAACATGTACTCATGTATATCTTGAAGATTATTAAAATATAAATCATGGTTTCTGAATAAATGTGATGGTATATTGTAATTTCTCAGTTGAGTATGATATGTTTATGAAGAACATTATAAGATATATAATCCGTATTTTTCCTGATTAAAAAACAATATATAGTATTTCAGAAGAATATTAACAATGCTCTTGAAGAAATATTTTTATTATATGTCTTATTTATTATTAAAAGCATTATTTACATGTCATTGTTGTACTATTTACATTATGATTAAGTTGTTGTTCCTGAAGTAGCACAACTAATAATAATATTTCTTACGAACATTATATGACCCTTGAAATCATTAATATATTTATTTGCCAATTTTATATTCTTGAAGAATATTGATATATTATTCCTGAAGTAGTGCTATTTATGTCAAATACTCAATTGGATATTTCTTTCTTTTGAAAAATGACGTTTTGTCGTATGCAATATTAAAAACCAAGTATACTCACGAAGGATCAACACATCAAATCAATCATTATTACTTGATAATGTCCCGAAGAGCATATCCCTTATATAAAACTTATCATTTTTTGAAGAATATATACCATAAGGATTATTTATATGTTATGAATTCTTATAAAATTCAAAGCTTTAAATTGATTGTATTCTTGAAGTAGTACAAATCTCAATAATATTACACGTAAAGTTTTTGTAATTGTTTTGATATGATTTAGAATATTATTTTAATCGGTTGGGCAAAGTGGTTAGAAAGTAAAGATAAACCTCAAAAAAAATATGAGAGGTCCAAGGTTTGAACCCTTTTCAACACCATTATAAAGGATTAGTGATACCACTTGAGTTACAAACTGGTGGTGATATAATTTGGAATATAAATCAACTAGAAGTTTGATTTTTACTTGAAATATCCATAAGAATTTGAGACAGTTTATTATCAAATTAATTTGTACTATAAACTAGTACTAACTTAAATATTCCTATATTGACCCAAAATTTCAATAAAAGGTCTAAAAGAGTTATAAATTAATATTATTTTGAACCCGAAGTTCAGTATTCTCATGATTTGGTATGACTGGTATGACCATCCCAGTTTATTAATTTATGAAGAGTATGAAGACTCTTCTATTTATTTTTAATGCTACATGTTCTCAACAAAATTAACCATAAAGTATTACTAGTTTAATTTGAATTAGGTTCCAATAATATTCATATTTTATATTACGGGGTGAGATCGTTTGGTCCCATTCACCCTCCATGTTGACTTCTAGATATTTGGATCCTCTAGAAGATTGCATGTGTTATTATCTCATAACCAGAAGTTTATGAGAATAATCGCTCTATTGGCTTTGAGAGCAAAGTACCGTATGTATCTAATAAATACACTTATCATTTTCTAGTAAATTTATTTCAAAGTTTATTGATGATTTATATTTTGTTGACTATGGTTGGCAAAAGCAATTGATATGCCTTATGATATTTGTTATATCATTTGATGAGAACAACTTTTGTAATTATGTGAAATGAATATTTCACAAGTATGCCAAATATAAAAATATATGTGAAACCCCTATCTATGGCTTACAGTCAGAAGTCTCCATCAAAATTGAAACAAGTGCGATATTTGTAATCGTCCCACCACATGTCATAATGGATAGCGAATGCTGAGAATATATCAAATAAAGACACATTCTTCTCATAATTTGTTAGTCATTGTATATTCTCAGCATTAGGGGGAGCATATGCATATGTTATGGTAACAAAAAATATATGAAATGTATATGTCATGGTAACCAAGAATATGGAATGCATAAATATAATCATCACAAAGTTTAAAGCAAACTTGAAGTTTGTAGCGAGAATTTACATTTTAGATTACCGACTATAAGGTTATCAATGGTTTTCAAGTTTAAAGACTCAAACTTGAAAGTTATATAAAATCCTATAAGAGGATTAAGATGGCATGCCTGAAGTATGGTAACTATTGATTCTAATATTTATCCTTTATATGGTGCAATTATTTGTGATGGTCTTCTCATTAAACGCTATACTCCAGTAGAGTAAATAGACTTAACAAATTATAAACCCTTGAAGAGGTTCAGGTGCCTGATGACAATTTAATAACAAAGAGATCTCGATAAGTTATTTCTATATAATTGGATCAAATAGAATCAATAAGAAATTAGTTGACTATATTTATACTCATGAGCTCAATGATAGTGAGGATGGCATTTTGAATTAATTAAAAGTTATTGACACAATTTTTTGGCCAAGATTGAATATGTAATCTTATAGACTGCTGTATGATATTGAAACTTGAAGTTTCATTCAATTGAGAATGTAGGACAATATCATGAATGAAATGAAATCTTGGAAGGATTTTGATATACTTGAAGCATTTGTAACATTGTCAGTTAATATAATGAGATATGCATTTCACTCTTTTCCCTTAAACTGAGGTTTTGTCAGATTTTCCTAGTAAGATTTTTAATGAGGCAACAATATGAGCATATTCAAAGAATAATGTACTCTTTTTCCTTCAATTAGATTTTTCACATCGGGTTTTTCTTGGAAGGTTCTGACGAGGCATATTCTTTGGATAACAATGATGTATAAACATCAAAATATGGTATATAACTCATGAAGATTTTATAAATCTTATTATATTTCAAAGTTTGAAGATAGATAGATGATAAACACGAGAAACACTACCTATTGAAGTCACGGGGAGCAGTTGTACTCTTTTTCCTTCGATTAGTCTTTTGTCGCACAGGGTTTTTCTAGCAAGGTTTTAATGAGACAGCATTTGAACACTATAAGTGTGAAAAGAAATATGTCATATATGACGCAACTCATATGTGACTATATAAAAGGTAATAAGACAAGATATATATCTCTCGAACTTCTACACACAAGATTCCAAAAGAATAGCGATATCGATATCCAACAAATTCGCTCATATGATAATTTGGCGGACTTATTCACGAAATCATTTCCATCATCATCATTTAGAAGATTGGTACAGAAGATTGATATGCATCGACTCAAAGATCTATAGTGATGATTTTCAGGGGGAGTAGGGCTGTACTCTTTTTCCTTCGACAAGGTTTTGTCCCACTGGGTTTTCCTGACAAGGTTTTAACGAGGCAACATTTGTAAGGTCATTCAAGGGGGAGTATTGTAATTAATTAATTGTAATAATTATATATTATGTGAATGACCTTCCTTCCCCTAAACCCTAATCTTGTACCTATAAAAGGGACTTTAGTCCTCATAATAAAACTACACTCTTTCAACACTCTCTTCTCTCATTCTCTCACGCTCCTCTCTCTTTTCTCTAGTTTTACAACAAATCGCACATAATATCGTATATTCGTAGAATCACACTTGAATCGTATAAAAGCGTCAAATCACATTTCGAAGGATATACACGAGTTGCTAAAATCTGATAAACGGACGACTCTTAATGCTCTTTCACGGTGGCCTGGGCATATTTCTCAGCCGTAGTCGGTTAGCGGGCATCGAGACGTGCACTCTAGCTTTAATCGTAGTTTTTTCTTAGACTATCTCCAACGGCCTCTCGATAATGGCTCTTTGATTATTTTAGGGAGGCAATTACATTAATATAAATTGAATAGGCTCTCTACAAGGTCTCCCTAAAATAGGGAGTTCCCCTTTTTTTAATTGAGCTCTCTACAAGTAGGGAGCAACTTTGACTAACCCTATTACTTTAGTTATATATGTGATAAAATGTTTATAAATAGGGAGTCTGTGGGAGTAAAATTTGAATATGAAGTCCTTAAAATAGAGAATTTTCATAAGTAAAGAGTCTGATAAAATAAAATGAGATAGGAAGTTTGAAAAAATAGAAAAAGTTACTTTAAGGAGTGAGATTTGTGGAGTTTGATAGAGAGTCTTTTAGAGTTAGTCGGGCGGACGACAATTGGTTGATTTTTTTAGTTCTAGAGAAATTGAGATAGTGGTCGATTTGTTAATGAGAGAGAAGGTTTTATTTGTTTGTTTCTCTCAAATAGTCAAATGGGCTCTTTTAAGCTCTGTCTTTTTTTTTTTTCTTTTTTTTTTGAATTTGAGTCGAACTCAATATAAGTTTGAGCTTTTTTCAATTGGTTTGAAAACCTCTTTTAAAACACTTATGGTTTTAAATAATAATTTAACTTAATTACTATTGTTGATATGTGACTTATTCCTCTCACAACAAAAAAAACAACAATTTTTCGAGGGATTTTTCCCTCGGTTTCAAGGTAAATTCCCTTAGTTTTTTGAGAAACCGAGGGAAAAATCCCTCGGTAAAATCCTCCTCGGTAAATTTTTTCGAGGGCAAATTTCCCTCGGAGAGTTTTACTGAGGGGAATACCAAGGGTCATTCCCCTCGGTAAATTCCCCTGTACGACCCTCAGAAAAATGAGGGCAAACCGTGGGGCGTCCACCCTCAAAAAAACCAAGGGGACGTTGCCCTCGGAAGAATCGAGGGGCACACTACCCTTGGGAAAATTGAGGGGAGTTTGCCCTCGGAAAAACCAAGGGTAGCATACCCTCGGAAAAACCAAGGCTAGGTACACTCGAGAAAACCGAGGGAAAAAAACCGAGGGCAGTACCTTCGGAAAAAGCGAGGACCATAGCTACCCTTGGAATAACCGA
This sequence comes from Phtheirospermum japonicum, assembly GCA_014905375.1. Lineage (NCBI taxonomy): Eukaryota > Viridiplantae > Streptophyta > Magnoliopsida > Lamiales > Orobanchaceae > Phtheirospermum > Phtheirospermum japonicum. The sequence continues at coordinate 420,280 of BMAC01000749.1, forward strand.
GGGGCATATACCCTCGGTCTTTCCCTCGGTTTTTTGATTTTCCGAAGGTATTCCCCCTCGTTTTTTCATTTTTTTAAATATTAATTTTAATTCCTGTTTATTTATTAAAATTTCCCAAAAAATTTAAGAAAAATCATTAATGAGTAGACAAATAAATAAACCTATTATTATAAAAATATTTGGAAATTTACAATTATTACATGCGTTCGACAAAGTGTTTGGTAACAAAGATTTTATAAAACATATCAAACTGTCCTATGACGGGGGGTGCTGTGGCGGGGGGTGCTGCGAGAAACGAGCATACATCTCGGCCATCTGTGCATTCACCTGCGCCTGAAATGTCTTCTACTGCCAGCGCTGCTCCTCACGTAGTCGCTCAGACTCGGTGTATCGCTTCCCGATCACCTGGAGCTCCGCCCTGTGCGCCTCCTGAGCTAGTCTCGTGGCCTCCAACTCCTTCCTTTGCGTCTGGAGCTGCGCCTTGAGCTGTCTCACGTGGGTTATATGCTGCTGGGAGGAGGAGGAAGAAGAGCTTCCTGTGAAAACACCCTTCGCAGTAGCAACCACCTTCCCGTATGAGCCGGTGCCGTAGTGTCGTCCCTTGCTCGACCCGAAGAAATTGAAGAAAACCCGGTCAGGGTCAACCTCGCTACCCGCATCCTAGGAAGACGTACGTGCCTCCTCCAGGTGTCGCTCGTACTCTGCCTGAAATACAACTCGTTAGTAAATTCTACATTAAAACCGAATAACAAGTTAAAAATAAGGAAGAGACTCACATTAATATCACTGGATCTCGCACCGATCCACGCGTCGTCGTCCTTCTTGTGCGTACGTACAAAAACCTGGTACGCCTTGTCCAGCTCATCCGTCTCCCGCTCGTGTATCAAAATAGAATTTTCAAATAATTAACATTAAAATAAAAAATTAAATAATATATTGTTATATTATGAAATTACTTATGATATCTAGAGCATAATCGATATTA
>BMAC01000749.1:423324-438035 GCA_014905375.1 Phtheirospermum japonicum
TATATATATATATATATATATATATATATATATATATATATATATATATATATATATATATATACATTTACTGTATAAATTGGAAAGAGTATTCATACCTAACATATTCTTGGACCTCCTTAAAATTTAGCAACAAATATATCCTTGCGGCGTCGTATTCTGTTTCGCCTAGAAACCTTTTTCCCTTTATACCAAACTTCTCTCCATATTTCTTAAACACCGAGGGAATTTCATCAGCATCATCCACACAATTCTGACCGTCGTCATTTCTAGGCATATTTTTTCTTTTAGTTGAAACGTGATCTTCAAACTAGTACGAACTAAAAGTTCATGCCTCATCGACCAGATATGCGTTTGCTATCGACCCTTCAACACTCTCCTTATTATTGACGCTGTTATTTAGTTTGCGAAGATACCTCTCAAATGGGTACATCCATCTATACTGCACTAGGCCAGCAATTCTCGCTTCATATGCAAGATGAGCGGGCAGATGCTCCATTGAGTCAAGAAAAACTTGGAGGGAAGATCAGTTCCAGTTGACATAATATTAATGGAATATCACGTTCAAGTCGACTCATATCTTCGGTGCGAATCATGAGATCCTTGAAAAACAGGCTCAATTCGGTTAGAGCCTTCCACACATTCGGAGAAAGCAGTTCACAAAAGGCTATTGGTATCAACCTCTGCATGAATACATGGAAATCATGACTCTTCATCCCGATCAAACGCGATTCCTTCTTGTCGATGCAACGCCCCAAACTTGATGCGTACCCATCTGGAAATCGAAGAGATTTGAACCAATCGCAAAGGGTAGATTTTGACGGCTTATCAAGCGTGTAACAGGCTTTAGGACACTTTCCCGACCCATCTGGTGCCAACTCTGAAAGATTACAATACTCATTCAACTCTTCCCTAGATTGATGCGTGTCCTTGGTCTTCCCTTTGACATTCATTACCATATTGAAAACATTATCAAACATAATTTTCTCGATGTAACACCTGAATTGTGGAAAATTAGATTTGTCCTTCAATATGGCAGATCCTAGAAGATGCCTCATTTTCTCCAACCAGATGTTCGGGATATTTGTGCATTAACGAGTACTGCATCCAGTTCAGTGACTTTCAGAAGCCCCAATCTTTCTATTTCTGCTAAAACTTCTGTCCCTGAGCGCACTTCTGGCGGTGGAGTCTCGACAGATCTTCTTTTTCGAAAGTGTCCTTTATCTTTTCGAAAATAGTGATCGCACTCAAGGAATTTTTGGTGATTTTCGAACCACGATTGCTTCCCGCTTCACTTAAGAGTGAAGGCGTCTGACCATTCCATAGAGTAAGGACAAGCTGTTCGACTGGCCGTACTCTATCCGGACAACATAGAATACGCAGGAAATTCACTAATTGTCCACATAAGAGCTGCTCGCAATTGAAAATTTTGTTTCTTAGATATATCGTACGAGGGAGATCCAACCGCTCAAAGCTGATTTAATTCGGCGATTAAAGGTTGCAGAAACACATCAAGTTTGTCTTTTGGATTCTTTGGCCCTGGTACAAGAACGCTTAGGAACATAAACTGCTCTTTCATGCACATCCAATGAGGCAAGTTGTAGGGTGTAACTATGATAGGCTACGATGAATATTGTGCTCCTAAACTCCCAAATGGTTGAAAACCATCTGTAAAAAGACCCAATATCACGTTTCGACTTTCAGCCCGAAACTTGGATGAGTCTGGTTGAAATATTTCCAAACTTTTGAGTCGGATGGGTGGCGCATAACATTGTCTTCAAATAAGTGTTCAGCATGTCATCTTATATCCTTCGCTGTGGCATTAGATGCGTACAATCTTTGCAGATGAGGAGTTAATAAAAAATAGTACATCTTCTTGTACGCGACACGAGCCTTTTGTTGTTTTGTTTTTCCTTGACGAATGCGTTTAAACCGAGGTTCATTGAAGAATTTGCAACTTGTCAAATCAGAATCGTCTCTCCAATAGATCATACAATTATTCTTGCAGCAGTCTATTTTCTCGACCGGTAAGACCATACCCTTTAACAACTTCTTACTGTTGTAGAAGTTATCGGGTACGAGATTATCTTTCGGTACAATCTCCTTGGTTAATTCACTCAATTTATCATAACACTTTTGAGACATGTGATTCTCTGATTTCAAATTCATGAGACGGGAAATTAATGACAACTGAGTGTGTGCCTCGCACCCCGGATACAATGGCTGATTTTCAGCTTTCAACATGTCGTAAAACTTTTGAGCCTCAGCGTTCGGCGACTCTTCCATATCGGCCACCACGTCAAGATCGGGACCAGCTGCATCCTGAACCATATTAATGTACGCGTTTGATGATTCTTCAGAAGGGATGTAAGAGGTTCCTCCAGCATGAAAATCGTGATGGCATCCAGAAGTGGCAAGCTGACTTTCTCTGTGGTAAATCCATCTATAGTAATTTGGCTCGAACCCGTGTCTAATCAAGTGGTACTTGATCTCATCGACATCGAGGTAACTATTATTCCTACATCTGCTATGATTACAAGGACATTTCAGCTTCTGCCCGTCCTTATGAGCGGAATGTGCTTGCGCAAATTCAATAAAACTCTCGACTCCATCCACGAATTGTGAGGATAAATAGCCTTTGTTGATTCGCTTGTACATCCAACTACGATCGGAGCTCATCCAACATTATACGGTTGCTATATTGATTTATCAAAAATCAGGCAACATGAGGGTGGCTAGAGAATGATTGAGTTTTTTGGTAAGGCCTTATCCCATTCGAAAACGTGATTTTCCTGTAATACAACGTCTTAGTATATGAATTTCTGTTGACTAAAAATTTCAGTAGCATCTCCCTTTAATTCTCTAAGTACACATATATTGTAGTGCACCCGAGAATATAAGAGAGATACTGAACCAAAATTTATATAATCAACAAAAAAAACATATAGATAAGGTAAGCCATATTACAGTCACGCTCTCAAACTGTCCAAAGAAGTGGACAATTCGGGATTTAGTATCGAATTCTCTATTCGATACTAAATCCCAAACAAGTTAAGGTATATTGTTTAGAAAGAGTGTATTTTGGATCGAAACTATTTTAAACTCCGTTATTGGAGGGACGAAACCTCCCCGGCCGGCGACGTAAACCACGTCATCACAAACGTATACATTAAACAATAAATCACATCAATTAAACAATAACTACAAAATAATATATATGATAAACACAACATGCATGTACCGATCACCACGGTATTTCACCACCACCATCACATACAATTTAAAACATTTTGAACACCATCATCATTTTTTAAAATAATTTTGAAAACCGTTATTGGAGGGACGAAACCTCCCGGCCGGCGCTGTACACCACGTCATCACCGACGTCTTCCCAAACCAATCACAACATCAATCAATCACAATAAAACCATAACATACATTAAGTTAACATAACCGATCACCACGGTAATTCCCCACCACCATCGCATACACTTTAAATGATAATTGCATAATTGAACTTTTAATGAACACTAACGAACCGTAATAATAAATTATTTCTAAATTGAACCCTGGTTATGTAAATATTTTTAAATTGAACCTTAATTATATAATTATTTCTAAATTGAACATTAATTATGTAATTATTGCTAAATTGAACCCTAAATTATTACATAACTATAATTTAAAACCTAAATGAAATCCAAATTTCAAATTAAACTATAATTATAAATTATATCCTAAATTATTACATAATTATAATTTATAACCTAAATAAAATTCTAATCTCAAATTAAACCAAAATTAAACTATAATTATAAATTACAACCCTAAATTATTACATAATTATAATTTATACCCTAAATGAAACCCTAATTTTAAATCAAACTTAAATTAAACTATAATTATAAATTATACCCTAAATTATTATATAGTAATAATTTATATCCTAAATGAAACCCTAATTTCAAATTAAACTCAAATTAAACTATAATTATAAATTATACCCTAAATTATTANTTATTATATAGTAATAATTTATATCCTAAATGAAACCCTAATTTCAAATTAAACTCAAATTAAACTATAATTATAAATTATACCCTAAATTATTACATAATTATAATTTATACCCTAAATGAAATCTTAATTTCAAATTAAACCCTAATTGAAGAATAATTATGTAATTATACCATAATTTAATTCTAATTAGGTAATTATAGTGAATTGAATCATAATTACATACCTAATCATAATTATATAATAAACCCATACTTTAGCCCTAATTTTGTAATTAATTCCTAATTAACCCAGTTCCAAACCCTAATCCCTGAACAAACCCTACACTAACCTTGAAAACTAATTATTTAATAATTAGTAAACAATAAATATATAATAAAAAATATACAAAAAAAAAATACAAATATACAAAAAAAACGAAAATATAAAATTAAAACTGAAAAAAAAGACTTACCTTGGAGCGCCGGCAAGGGAGTCTTGAGTAGGCGGTGGTGGATGGACCTTAGAGCGGCGGCAGCGGTGGTGGCTGGACCTTGAAGCGGCGGTGGAAGCTGGGCCTTTGAGCGGCGCGGCGACGGTGGAGGCAGGACCTTGGAGCGACGGCCACGATCTTCACGACGGTTGGACCTTGGAGAGGCAGCGGTGGGCAACTGGCGGCGGTTGGACCTTGGAGACGGCGACGACCACGATCTTCTTCTTTCTGTTTCTTTCTTATTCTTTCTGCTGCGGAAAGTCAGACAGCGGGCTTGCCCGCTGCTATTTAGGTTAAGGGACTGAGGGGAATATTCCCTCGGAAACACCGAGGGGAAGAAGCCCCCTCGGTTTTTTTTAAAATATTTTTTTTAAGTTTGTTTAAAACAAACCGAGGGACGTGTTTCCCCTTGAAAATAAAAATCGAGGGCCCACCCCTGCCCTCGGGTTTTTTCGAGAGGAAATAGTGCCCCTCGTTTTTAAAAAAAAAAAACTGAAAGAAAATAGAAAATGTGTATTTATAGATCAACACCCGACCCTCGTGGTTCCGGGACATCGAGACGCACCCCTCCCCACCCCGTTCGTAAAATGATAGGATCGATTTTTATTTTTTACGAATTTTCTATTTTTCTTGATGTTTTTTCGAATTTATATTTAAAAATCGAAAAAAATAGAAAACGCGTACTTAACGATCGACACCCGACTCTCGTAGTTCCGGAACACCGAGACGCACCACTCCCCACCCCGTTCGTAAGATGATAGGATCGATTTTTATTTTTTACGAATTTTCTATTTTTCTCTATATTTTTTTAAATTATGTAAAAAAAATATTCGTCTAGTAAATTTCGTGAATCTCAATAAAATATAAATCTCATCCACATACTCGTGTGAATAGTAAATTTTTTGAATCGCAATTTAATAAAATATAAATTAATGATAATTGATGTTATATGAAAAATTACAAACATGAAAATATTATGAATCATTTAAAAAAAAATTAAATATAATTATTTATAACTTATTTATATTCTTATATTAGAAGAATAAAAGAAAATTATTGGTAAAATATAATAAAAATAAAATATTAAATTAGATAGATATTAAGTTCGGATGATTCATAAGAAAACGAAGTACCATAATATTTATTTATCAAAGCATACAAAGCATACGATTTTCTATTTTTTGATATTTTTTATTTAAAAAAACCGAGGGATTGAAAATGGCCTCGGAAAAAATCGAGGGGACACATATACCCTCGGGTTTTTTGTAAATTATTATTTTTTTTTATTTTAAAAAAACCGAGGGGACGATAATCCCCTCGAATTTTTTTTTGTAAATTTTTTTTATTTTTATTATTTTCAAAAAATCGAGGGGTCTAAAAGTCCCTCGGTTTTTCCGAGTGTATTTTCGTCCCCTCGGTTTTTTCGAGTGGTATTTTCCATCGGATATATTTCCCTCGAAATTTCTTCGGTATTGTCTTCGATAATTATGACGACAAACATTGGCGCCGTTTTTTAAAAGGATTTTTCTAGGGAAATTTCTTACCTGAGACTCAGTTTTTCCGAGGGTATTTTCGTCCCCTCGGTTTTTCTGAGGGGTATTTTCCGTCGGAAATATTTCTCTCGAAATTTCTTTGGTATTGCCTTCGATAATTATGGCGACAAATATTGGCGCCATTTTTTAAAAGAATTTTTCGAGGGGAATCTTTTACCTAAGAAAAAACCGAGGAATATTTTTTTCACTTGGAAAACTACTGTTTTTTGGTAGTGTCTTTCCCAAATATTTGATAATTTTTAATTGATTTTTAATAAATCTAATGACTTACGATTCGATCAACCAATCCAATTTTCAAAATCTTTGGCGGTTTTGATACAAAAATACGATTTTGGTAACCTTGGACTAAACATATGATCAAAACATGGACATATCTTTTCATCCATGCATGGTTATTCTCATCTATATAAATAGTATTCATGTAAATCGGCTAAATCTGAATGTTGTTGGCCTTTATAGGTTTTGTGGTGAGTCCGTATCCAAATGGAAACAACGGGTCATAATGCTTATCACCAACATTCATCGGAAGCTGATCGACAGTCTTGAACCATGTACGCGACAACTTACCACTAAAACCATAGTCGCCAAACAGAACATCAGCAACGCCTTGTCCCTCTGATCCCGGAAGCCAAGCTGCTACGAGGGCATTGATTTGTGAAAGATACGGCTGAATCACGACCGGACGGCCCGTGACCAAAACCACAATGCATTTAACCGAGGCACACACGTTTCTGATGTTATTAAGTCCTTGTTCGGGGAGTGTCAGGTTTCGGCTGTCTCCGAGTGTTTCTGCATAAGGTGGTTCGCCTACTACAACGATGGCATGTGAGAACTTGTGTGATTTTACAAATTTAGAATCTGGGTTCTCATTGAAAACGACTTTTGTTTCATGATGAACTGTTCTCTTGATGCCTGTTAGGATCGTCGTACCTGACCATCGAAAAGATCGGGTTAGAATATAAATTTATTAGGGATAATTGCCAAAAAAATAGAACTAAATATCAAGAGGGCATTCATAATTTCAACAGATAGATTTTTATTTTTATTTTTTTATAGGGATAAAAACATAAAAAAAGCAAAAAAACACTTGACCTTTGGCCTTATTACAAAATAACCCCTTGAGGCCTGCTTCTATATTACATGTTACCCTATTCATAGGAATAATTATAAACATTTCAAACACCCGCCTCACCGTTGCAAAAATGTTACGGTTAGCCTCTTACATTTAGAAAAAAATCAAGACTCGATTTATTTAATCCCTTTTTTAAAACATAAAATATAGGAAAACTATGAGATTGAATTGGATCATGGGTTTATACCGATTGTGATATTCCCGGGCTGTCCCTGCCAGTGGATCGTCCAACCGCCACATTGGTTGCCGATATTGTGAGCGTGACTTCCTGCTACAAGAATCTTCGATCCCTTCTTAGGAAGCGGTAACAATGGTTTATCTGCAGATTCACCATTCTTTAGTAACACGAGTGATTTTCGTACTGCTTCCCTTGCTAGTTCCCTGTGTTCCTGTGAAATTCATGCAACAAACAATTAATGATATGCACATTCAATCTTGGAAGGATATATCTTTTGCCAATTTTTGGAAAAGTTGAACTAACCTGACGTCCCAGGTACTTGATCATGCTATAATCGGCCAGTGGGTTTTCGAATAGACCCATCGTGAACTTGACTCTTAGAATCCTTGTCACTGCATCGTCTATTCGGCTCATTGGAATAAATTTGTTTTTCACCAAAGAGGTTAGTCCATCGATGAACTCTGTGTAATTGTACGGAATCATAAACTGCAGTATGTAAAATATCTTTAATGAACATTTTGCCTCATATGGACTTATTCACATCATTGAAGCCATAATAATACTGAAGTGCATCTTGTGAATTAAATTAGGAAAAATGCCTGAAAGTGAGAATTTTAAGTACTAAAACTGAAATTATCCCTAATTAGACTAAAATGTCAATGATATTTTTTGTAATTAATCCGGAAATAAATTCACCCACCATGTCGATCCCAGCACCGACGCCAGCTAGGATCGAATATGTATAATTAGCGTGAGGTGGAGAAGTGATTTTGTCGATTCCCTGCCAGTCTGATATGACAAATCCCTGAAAATATAATTCATAATAAAATCTATATATCATTCTTGTCTGAATGTAGAAACTATTTAAGTTAAAGCTTCATATTGAAATCAGGACTTACTCTGAAACGCAAGGTGTTCTTGAGGATGCCGGTTATGAGACCACGGTTCGCGTGCATCTTTACACCATTCAGACTCGAGTAGGAGATCATAACCGACCCCACGCCTTTGATGATCGAGTCGTAGTAGGCGGGAATATGGATGCTCAGCAAATCATGCCTGCTTGCCACTGTATTGTTCTCATTGATGCCTTTTGTGGTCCCACCATCCCCAATGAAGTGTTTGGCTGAAGCTAAAACCTTTTTCCTGAAAAACACGTATGAGAGACGATGAGGGCATGGATATAGACCCTGTAAGGATGCAAACCTAGTAGTTTTTGTTACTTTTATTCGGACCAAACTCGAAATAAGGCCAATTTACAGGAAGCAATAATGTTGAATAACCATTTAAAAGATATATATATATATATATATATATAGAGAGAGAGAGAGAGAGAGAGAGAGAGAGTAAACTTTAGGACAATTTTTGTAATTAACCCATTTATTCACACGATCCTCCTTGGATAGTTGTCATTCTTCTGAAAACCTTTCCTGGAAATATTAAAAAAAAATAAAAAAATGATGAATATGATTAGCCACTTACTGTCCACCAATAAACGGAACACCCTTTAGAGAATTAGAAGGTATATCTCCTTGTAATCCAGGAATAACCTCAGTCATTGCTCGAACCAAATTAGGCTCTTCACTATAACTTTCGAGACATCGACCCCATCTTGGATCTCTACAAACCTGTGTACCGTAAGACAAAATTTGAGGTTTCTATTAAACATCAAATGTGTATTTTTAGAAGATAACTGGATTCTTTTGTAACTCGAGTAAACCTCAGGGGTAATTTTAGTACCGCAATGCAAGGTGCAAAAGCAAAAGGAATGCCTGTAGCTCTGAGTTCAAGGGCTGTTGCTGCACCGATTCTCTTTACCAGTTCTGGATCTCTGTACATAACCCAAAATTACAAAAAAAAAAATGTTTTTCGTGATTAAAACTTAAAAAAAGTGATTCTTGGCAGCATAAACGAAGTATTCAGTGTTGTCAAATGTTAATTTTTGCTCGACCACTTTTTATAACTTATTCACTAAGCACCTTTATTAAGTGGCTCAACTTTAATAACTTCCAGTTTTAACTACTTTTCCCTTTTAAGGCAACAAATATCGTTGTTACACAAGCTCTTGTAATCGAACCAAATCAGCATAACAAAATAAAATAAAAAAATACATGCCTAGTAGCTCCAAGACCAACATTATGAGGAAAAATTGTAGCTTTATAAACAAGATTGTGTCCATGGACAGCATCAATCCCATACAGCATCGGTATCTTGAGACGGGTCGATAACGAACCCTTCTGAAAACTATTAACCATGTCGATCCACGTCTCAGCACTTGCTGTTGCGGACGGAATACTAATTCCACCACTCAATACACTACCTGCTCAAAATTAATTATATAAACATTTAAAAAATAAAATAAAAGCACTCATCAATACACTTTTTTTTTTACCTATGTTATACTTGTTCATAACCTTGGCTGATGCTACGGTTCGATCAATTTGAGCCATCTGGCCGATTTTTTCCTCCAGTGTCATCCTCCTTAAAAGATCCTTAACTCGCTTGGATACGGGCTGTTTGGGATCTTGGTATAATTCGTACTTGGCATTTGTTACCACTATCCAGTAACAGCATAGCAAAATCAAAATAAATAGTGGAGGAGCTTTAGCCATTTTTCTCCTCAGACCTTCACATTGAACATCAAGCAAACTAGTTTAGCACCTATACATTTATTTATTAATAAAAACATATGGAAAATTACTTTTTTTTTAATCTAAACTTTCTAAAAAAGGACACACCTACATTATATTGACAAAATTATCAAAAACGGTATCATTTTCGGGATAAAATGGTGACACAACAGTAATGATGTATTTACTCATCAGTTTTTATTTAATTTTTTATATTAAATTTCATTTTTCTTATTTTTTTTTCCTTTTTTGCTTAATATGTTTGTTTTTATTTATTTATTTATTTCAATTTTTAATTCATACCCCAACCCCACCCCCACCCCCACCCCATTCCACACAACCTCACGTTTTTCTAGTGTTCTAAAAATCGTTAGGCGGTCGCTAGGGGTCAGGCCAGCGCCTAGAACGCTTAGGCGGGGCCTAGAATTTGAGAATAAATATCCTGATTTACAACATTACATTCAACCATTTAATATTTCAACATACTACCTGCTAAACAATAAAGTTTATGACAATTCAAAACTAAATGTAATAATCACAAGTTACAATTCACAAGTTTAAAGATAATGTTCGATTCAAAGTTCAAAACAACATATACCAATAAGTTCATTAGTCAAATAAAAATACCATAACATATATTACAAAATCAAAATAATCAAAAAATAGGCCCAAAAACGACGTCGTTTCAGGCCATAAAAATTAAAAAAAGAAATTGGCCTGGCGCCAAGGGCGCCTAGGCAGCGCTTGGGGCGCCCGATGATTTTTTTGGCCGATTTTTGAAAATCGTAAACGAATTGGACACGCCTAGCGCTCAGGGCGATTTTTAAAACGGAGCGTTTTTCTGCCGACAAGGAGACAATAGGTTTTTTTTTTGGTTTTTTTCCTTTCAATTTCAATTCAACACCCCACCCCACGGTCACACCCCACGTTTTTGTGCAAATTAATTAAAGATACTATCATTATTTTTGTTGCCACTCAATTTTTCGAGTCACGCCAAATAAACAAAAATCTAATTTCTAGGAATCGAAGTTCAATAAACAAACAAAATGTTAAATTTTTGTGGAAGATCTTTGATAACTTCACGAATTTAGGTTTACCAATTTTAGGGATTATTTTGTAACTGAGAATTTGGTTCTTTCTTTGTGAGTTTGTGTGTTAGTGTGTTTTGTATGGTTTAGGTGGTGGCCAGCGGACAGATGAGACGGAGGTGGTAATGGATGGTCAAGTTGAGGGGTAGCATTGAAAGGGTTTAAAAGTTAAAGGAGTGCTTTCGAAAATTAGATAAAGTTTAGGGACAAAATAATAATCTTTTATATTTTCAGATTAGCCCAATTGAGGGGCAAAATAGAGAAATAAATCGTCCCCAATTTAATAAGTTCGAGAAATAATAAGTTTCAAATTCAGATTAATGGAACATAAATGAAGTGACTGATATGATAGATGGTTAAAATCTAGAAAACACGTGGAAACACCGACATTAATTCAATAAATGACTGCCTGAAACAGAGAAAGCTCTAATGAGTCTCCATGTTCATCTATATGGTGTATAAAAAAAGAAGAGAAAGAAAAAGACGCAAACAATATCCAATTATGATTCTTGAATAAGTAAGAAAATCAAAAAAGATTTTAATAGGAGTTCATATATAAGATAACTGCTGCTACAGGCTAATTGTGCACAGCTCAAAAGTAACTAGTGTGAAAATAGAATTCAGATAGAAGATGGAGAAATTCTAAAGCCAGTACCAGTCGGTCCTTTTAAGTCCTTGTTGAGAAAGAGACAGCGAAACAGAGAAATTTTCGAACGTGGGACCTATGGGAATGAACCAGATATATAGACAAAAAAACTTGCTTAGCTCTTTCTTGTTTTTATTTTTTCTTTCTTGGAGAATTTAAGAATCGTAGAGTGATTTGCTTGGGCTTTTATTTTGTCCATTTATATTGTTAGAGAGAAAGTTGGTCAGAATAATGTTTGGAAAGAAAGAGAGATTGTAGATGATTAAAGTGATTTGAGGTGGATTGAAAATGTAATACTTATGATTGATTTGGGTGATTTATTTTATTTATTTTTTTCCGATGTTGATTGGTAGTGGTTGTGAGATAGTTTGTATGATTAGTTAGTAAGATTATTTTTTGGATTTTCCTCGTAGAGAGGGGTGCATTCAGTGTTCTAAAAGTGTTCTAAAAGACGGTAAAAGGCGGGATCTAGGCGCGTCTAGGCGTGAGGTGCAGGAGAAATGCCTCGCCTAGTGCCTAGGCGTGAAAAAAGACGATCAATTTGTTTTGTTGATCGCCTAGGTGCGCCTAGACGTGAAAAGGCGCATACCTTTTAGATGAGTAACCTGATTTTTTTTAATTTAGCCATATATTAAAAAATCTATAATGACACCAACAAAGGATCAAATAATTAATATTTCGCAAAAATTATTGTAAGAAGAAGGTGCAAGTCCCAAGAAAGCTCCGACCCTTACTGCCCAACCTGAGAACGGACAGCTAATGCGTGATACTTATTGAACAGGGTTTTATGACCGGTCCGCAACCCCTTGATGCCGAAGGCGCAATTGAGTGATCTCGTAGTTCCTACGGGGTGGAGATGATGGGGTCGGTCCATGGATTTTCCTTCCTTTTATTTTGTCGCCTTTCGCTCAAAGGGTTGGAAGGGAGGCTGACGCCTGCCCAATGTCGGAAGGGTCCAAGCCAAAGGAGCTTAAAAGCGATTCGATTAGCAAACGTCTTATGAAGACTATTATACTATTTAACAGTAAAACGTCATGTTTTTAATGTGAAATTTCATATTTTTCCAAAAAAATGTGAATAGCTGTTGATTAGAAGTAGATTTGTCCTTATTTTTATTAGCTTTTTTACTTCGTTTTTATATTTGTTTTTTGTTATAAGTTGGACGATTTAAGTTTAATCTCGTATTTTTTATAATTCCAACTTATTTTACCGCATTTTGATCGTAATTGATGCAAGTAGGTGATATTTCGTTATTTTTCACCTTACAGCTAAGTAACCGGAAGAGTTTAACGCGTAATAGACGAGTTTCGATGTTCAAGAAGTGAAGAACAAGCTTTCCGGTGAAACGAGTAGCAAAAGATCGAGAATTGGAGACAGACGTGCAGTCGCGTCGACTGACGCGACCGTCGACGCGAGCCATGTCCAGCGAGTCATGAGTGAGCCGCGTCAGTCGACGCACCGTCGACGCTACTTGCTGAAGCGTCGATGTCGACGCACCACTGTCGACGCACTGTCGACGCAACTTGCTGAAGCGTCGATGTCGACGCACACCGTCGACGCACCCGCCCGAGCCGACGCGCACACCTGCCGACCAAGTCTGCCGAGTCCCGCTGAGCGCCAGCACGCGTCAGTCGACGCTCCGTCGACGCACCGTCGACGCGACGGCCCAGAATTCGGATTTTAGGGTTTCTTATGCGCCAAGTCATGCAAAATCTATATAAACCCTCATTATTTCGGATTTTAAAGAGAACACACGACCTCTTAGGGTACTTTAGCTTATAATAACAATAATCCCACATCTCATAACGAGATTTGAAGACGGAGATCAAGGATCGAAGAACAACGCGTCCAAAATGTCGAATTCGARKTCGRGATTCATTCTTCGCCCAAGATCAACGTTCAGCCTCTGGAATAGCTGGAGCTTTTTACTGCTTTCATAAATTTCAATAAGTTCTCTAAACTCTTAGTTAATTTAGTGGTTAATTACTAGTTTAATTGTTAGTTTAATTCTTAGTTAATGCTAGAACTAGTTTAATTAGHTTAATCGTTTATGCTTGTTATTGGATATTGGTTAATTTAGTTGATTTTATGCGATGGATTTATGTTTAGTTATTCGTTAATCTTAGATTCATATGATACATTTCTTAGTGATAATTTATTATATTCATGCTGTTAGATTAGTTGCTATTAATTCTTAGTTCTTGAGTTCAAGTAGTTTAATTATCGCTCGTAGTTGATAATTTAGTTAGAATAATTAGTTTAAATAGATTTAGTTTAATTATTGCTTTAGTTATAATGATCGAATTAATCTTTTCAAACCCGCAAATGTATATGTATATTATTCGTAATTAAAAAAACATTGATAAAACCGAACAGTTGTTTCCTCGAGAGATACGACTCGAGTAAAACTCATCACCCTACAGTTAACTCGTACACTTGCGAGCAAACTGACGTGCTTTAAAATTAATTATTAAAAATGGGGTGCACAAAAGTTTGAGTCAAGAATTTGACGTCGTTGCCGGGGAAGCAACGAGTAGGAATTAAAGATGTTTTTCGTTTGATTTATTATTTTATTTCTATTGTTTTTACTTGGTTTTTGCCATTTGGTACGTTGACGTATTGTTGATTTTTAGCAAGGAAGGCGATCACTTCAACGCGACCTTGTACCATTCATTGACAACATTCACCGTTCAAATCCGCCAAGACCAAGACCCGTTCTTATTCCCGAGGACAATTCCTCAACAGCAACGGATTTTGCTTGTGATCAAGTTTCCGACATTATGTTAGAAGCAAATCCGATTCGAGACGGCGATTCACCACCGAGATCACCACCACGCCCCATTATTGCGAGACAAGATACGGGGAGAAACGAAGGAGTCGACCAGCAGCAAAACGTGATCGGTCACCAACCCAACATGGCGAATGTGAGGCACAACGAAGAGATGAACAACAATGCTATTCGCCAACACAATATCGAGAACGTGGCAATTAGGAATGA
>BMAC01000750.1:15333-44414 GCA_014905375.1 Phtheirospermum japonicum
TTTACCGGCGACTTCTTGAATCAGTTTTTCTATAATGGATTGGCATTCGCATCAAAACAACCACGAGGCAAGGATCAAAACTTCAACACAAGATCAAGATAAAATAACATGGGAAATTAAAGAAAGAAGTTACCAAATGTACTTGATTAACACTAAAGCTTGAATGGAGAAAGCTTGAAAGCTGGATGATTCTTCACAAAAGATAGCTTTGAAACAAAGCTTGAACATTAACTAGCTAAGATCTAAACTTAACTAATCTATCTCTAATTATTAGAATTTATAGGAATTAAAACTAAGTAAAAATATGAAAGTACAGAGGTTTTCTGGAGTTGGGAAGCTTTCTTGGGGAAGAAAAGTCTTCAGGACAAGTTATCCTCTTGAAATGACGTATGATTGCTAATATCTTCAAAAATCTGCTTTTCAGTCGATCGACTGACAGTCGAATCGGCCTTGTCGGCAGGTCGATCGACTGCGATGTCAAAAATGGGCCTGAAGCCCTGTAATTCCGTCGGATCTTGAGAGGACCCAGTCGATCGGCAGCAGTCGATCGGCCAAGTAGGCAGTCGATCGACTGCAATGTCCAAACGCCAAAATGTCGCTGGAATAAGAAAGTAATATACTTGACTGGCAATGGCCAAGTAGGCAGTCGGTCGGACTGGATTCCAGGCTTCCGGGCTCGATTTCTCGTTCTTTTCGCATCCGCCGGTTTGATCGAACCTCGGTCCGTTGCGCTTCCTTGCTTTGTCCGTCCATTCCCAAGTCGAGTATCAACGATCCCAAATGAGCGTGGGCCCCGCTTGGACGTCCTACGGCCAAGAAAAACGGAAACATGAAAAACTACGAAAATTAATAACAAAACGTACAAAAAACTAAGAAATCTAGAAATACGAAAAACGGCCAACCCGACTCTTAAAGCAACAAAAAGCAAGCGAAAAACACGCAACGTGAAACAAAAACGAAAATGAAAATATGTACAAAAAGATGCAAATCAAAGGACGACGCAAGACGCCACGGCAAAGCAAGAAAGAAGAACACGAAGAACTACTTGGATCCATTGATCGTGATTAACAAGCTCTTCGAAGTTGCGTGACCAACGGAGAAGATCTTGTCCATTCCGGCAACAAGTATTTAGTATCAAGTTTATTGATATTTAGTTTTCATATATTACTTTATATTTTTGTATTGAGCGTGAACAAGAAAGTAATATAGTTTTCGGGTTTGTACACTCAAGTTCACAAGTACTTTTACTTGTGAACTAAATTTGTTATATCGTGTTCTTATCGTTTTATTCCGCTTCATATTTTATATTTTCTTCTGGTCAATGTTTCTAACCAGTGTTGTTAAACAATGATTAACAACATCGTAAAATTGAGAATTATTCTTAAAAACATAGACCTTCAAATTCTACAATTGGCATCTAGAGCGGGTTACTTAACCTTTTAAGTACTGATCCTTATTTTTCTAGGTACTATGGATACTCCAAGGAAGAAGAGCATGGTTGCTACAGAGGATGTCAATGATTCCGAGTCAACTAAACCTGATCCATCGTTATTTACCAATGTTGTGTGGGACGAAGACGTCCATGTTGGTTTACTTGAAGACAACATCGTGTGCCTAAATGTCGAGACCACTGATTACCTTGAGGAATACGAGCAGCTGAGTATTGATCACCAAAAGTTGTTTGTTAGTTGGGGAAAACAGGTACTCAAGGCCAAAGATCTCGTGAAAGAAGAAGAAAAGCTAACCAAAGAAAAGGATGATCAGCTTGACATAATTGTTCGCTTGGAAACGTCGCTCACCAAGAAGGATGCTGAGCTAGAAAAGGTGAAAACCGAGTTGAAGGAGGCCCAAGAAACCCTCACAAACCTCAACAAAGGCAAGGCCACGGTGGATAAGATTCTGGAATCGAGTATCCCGAATCGTTCAAAACACGGGATTAGATACAAGCATGTTCAAAAGCCAGTTTCAAGTCAAAAGGTGAAGTCGACCAAACGCCACAAGAGAAGAAGAAGACAATACGTATGCCATCATTGTGGTGAAACAGGTCACATACAACCATACTGCTGGAAGCTTATTGTCAAGCAATCTCATTTTAAAAGGTTGAAGTTGACTGCTGAATCCCATGTTGGTTCCTGTCTTACCAACATTAATACCAACACCAGTTTCAAACAAGTGTGGGTCAAGAAAAATAGTGTCAAGTGCAATATGATCCATACCTCCCTGAAATCTCATGGCCCTGGAGCCTGGTATCTTGATAGTGGATGCTCCAAGCATATGACAGGCTCAAAAGAACTACTTTCCAACATAGTCAGATTTCGAGGTGGAAAGGTAAAGTATGGTGGAGGCGCAAATGGCCAAATAATTGGCCAAGGAACTCTCTATGTTCCCGGCATCGTAACTCTGAAGAATGTGTTGTTGGTAGAAGGACTTACTGCTAACTTAATAAGCATAAGTCAACTTTGCGACGGTGGCTTTAGTGTCAAATTCAACCGTGAGAAGTGTGAAGTATATGAGGAGAATGGTCTGTGCATCCTTATTGGTCAGAGGACTTCAGATAACTGTTATCAAATCAACAGTGATGCCTTTTGCAAATTGTCTCAACTAAGTGAGGTTGAGGTGTGGCATCAAAAACTTGGGCATGTCAGTTTCAAGATGATGGAAAGTTTGGTCAAAAAGGATGCTGTGATCGGACTACCTAAGCTCAACACTAAAAACATTCCAGTTTGCGAGGCATGCCAGAAAGGTAAGCAAGTCAGTGTGCCACATCCAATAGTACAAAGTCTCACTACCTCATATTGTTTCGAACTCCTTCATATGGACCTTTTGGGATAACTTGAAGTTGAGAGCCTTGGTGGTAAAAGGTATGTTCTTGTGCTTGTAGATGATTTTTCCCGCTTTACTTGGGTAGAGTTTTTAAGAGAAAAATCTGAGACTTTCGAAACTTTTAAAAAACTTGCAAAAAGGTTGTGTGTAAGTTTTGGTGTGAGTATAGGTAAAATAAGGTCTGATTATGGGAAAGAATTTGAGAATGCATCCTTTTCAAAATATTGTTCCAAAGTTGGTATAACTCATGAATTTTCTTCACCCATCACCTCCCAACAAAATAAGATAGTCGAACGCAAAAATAGATCTTTTATAGAAATGTCTAGAACTATGCTTATTTCAAATGGGGTTACTAAACGTTTTTGGGCAAAAGCAATGAACACTACATGCCATATAATTAATAGGGTGTATTTTAGACCAGGATCTTGTGTTACTCCCTATGAATTATTGATGGATAAAAAGCCAAATTTGAGTGATTTTCATATTTTTGGGTGCATTTGTTGTGTGCTAAATGATAGAAATCATCTTGCTTCAAAGAGTGGTAAATGTGTTTTCATGGGATACTCTCGAAATAGTCATGCATATAGAGTGTTTAATCTTAAAACGTGTTGCATGATTGAGTCGGTTAACGTCAAGTTTGATGATTTGATGAGTGGTTTTAAACCTGCTGAGGAGGATGATCTGGTTTATGATCAAAATCCTCAAAATAATGTCACACTTCCTATAGATGAAAGTGCAGGTATTGAAAACAGAGATGCAGGTGCTGAACCCAGAGATTTGAGTGATGTTGGTAACAATGTTGATACGGGGATAACAACATCAGAACCAACATCAACTCCAGCCGCCGCAAAATCAGATTCTAGTCCAAGTGTGGAGAATCCAGCTGAACCCATTGACTTGAATCAGAGAAATATTCCTTTAAGAATTCCGAATAATCATCCTATGAGCCAAATCATTGGAGATCTCGATGAAAGAACTACAAGAAAGCGACAAATAAATTTCAAAGAGATGGTAAGGTTTGTTTGCTTTTTTACTAATTGTTCTAAAACTCGAGAATCTTTGTATTTTTCTAAAATAGAGCCCAAGCGAGTAGAGGATGTTCTTAAAGCCGAGTATATTGCAGCTGGAAGTGCTAGTACACAGTTATTGTGGATGAACCAAATGATAGAGGACTACGGTCTACATAGAAGAACATTGACTGTGCTCTGTGATACTTCCAGTGCCATTGATATCTCGAAAGATCTGGTCCAACTTTCTCGAATCAAACACATTGACATAAGGTACCACTTTATTCGAGATTTGGTTGAGAAGAAGATAGTTAGCCTTGAGCATATAAGAACAGTCAATCATCTTGCTAACATCTTCACGAAGGCATTAGATTACGAGACCTTCTCTCGTTTGAGAAGAGATCTCGGTATGTGCATTGTCTAACCAATGTTTGTTTGTGATGTTGTGACACCCAATATCAACATCAGTCACAACATCTGTATAATTTTGCATGCATTTTTATCTTTCTTTTCATACATATTCCTAATGCATTGAGTTTGATTGAAAGTGCAATAAAGTCATGTGTTGCAATAAAAGTGATGGCAAAAAGACCAACCTCTTCGATTAGGTGATTGTGGGGCTTGCCCGCAGAAACTGGTTTTCTCCCAGGTCCAAAAACAAGAGGTGTTAACAGCAATTGCTGAAGATCAAAAGATTCAAATCCCTTCAAGGATGAAGTAAATCTGGATACAAAAAGATCCAATCTTTAGATTTCACCTTCTTGAGAGATCTTGACGTAGTCATTAACTTAGGTTAAGGGGTAAGCTTCCATTGACTTCACCTGAGGTAATGTTAGTTAATGATGTTGTCAGTAATAAAAAGCAACATTGGATCAAGTCACTGAAATCATAATGTGTTCTTTTTAACCTTTTTAGGTCATGAATTTTAGGCATCCCGTAGGACATTCATACTTTGTGAAGATGCCATCTTGCTGTGCGTTCTGTTGTTTGTGTTCGTGTCTATCTTGAATTCTCTTAATCTTGTTTTGAATCTTGCTAACCGCGTGTTTCAGTGGAGTTGTAATCGGACGGTTGGACAGGTAATAAAGATATTGATGTGGTGAGTGAAAAATTGACTTACAAAGAATTTGTTCAACTATGGTGATGGTTTATAAAAATCTAGCTCTATCTCGGTTATCTAAGTAGTTGAGATTTGTGGTTTTTATTTCCAAAATTGGGATGATGGAGTAGTTGAGTTGAGATCGTGTGTCTTATTTTGAGAAAGAAAATTTTGGGTTTGGGGGGTTACTTTTTTCAGTTTATTCTTTATTTACCTGTTTCCTTCCCTACTTCGGTCATCTTTACCCAAATTGACAAAGTTAAGGTTTTTACTTTTTCTTTCCCCAAATTTTACTGCCTACGACACTCGATTTTTTGTTTGTAGTTGTTTTCAATCTCTTGCAGATTATCGAATTCACCATCACCCAGCAAAGCTCCGAAAACAGACTGTGCGTCTATCTAAAAAGAATATTCCACCCAAAGAGAGAAAAGAAGACGTCCAAAGCTGCCGTGTCAGCCCATGTTGGTTCTGGTGTTGTGTCAACGAAACCAACATCCCCTGCAGACAATCCTGCCTCCTCTCCAAGCTTCGATTCTGACAATGTTCCATCTGCCAGTGCACCAATGTCAACATTTGCCTCCGACCACTCTGCTAGCTCTGATGAGGCTCCGTCTCAAGCCGTCGAGATTGAAGACATGGAACCAGTCTCCACGAGGTTCTTGGAGACTGAAGCTGAGAAGCTGTTCTTGGGATTTCAAAATCGGGGCTTGATTGCTGAGCGTCGAATCCCCCGTTGGTGTTTTCGTGAAGCAGAATTTGATTACCTTCTTTAGGCACTGAGGCACCTCTTTGAGATGGTGTCATGTCCGGTGTTGGTTCTGGTATTACCAACATCAGTACCAACATAGTTCATTTTTCTACTCTGTTTGTCTAAGCCCAGATTACTGTGTTTGGTAACCAGGTTGCACAGCACCATGAGCTTCGAAACTCGTTTATTGAGGTCCTTTTGCTTTCAGAACAAAAAGGGGGAGAAGTATGTAAAAGACGCTGTGGTTCGTTTTTGTTTCATTTAGGGGGAGTTTCTAATTTAGGGGGAGTTTCTAATTCAGGGGGAGTTTTTATTCTTTTGATCATTTTCATGCGTCTTGGGTATTTTGTCCAGAAAGGCAAAAGGGGGAGATTGTTGAGGATTTTATTCTTGGGAATAATTCCTTATTTAGTTGTTTGCCTTTCTTAGGCACAAAATAAGTTAGGAAACTAGATTTAGGAATATATTGTGTTTCCTAGTTTATGTTTAGGACTTTATTAGTTTCCGAGATTGTGTTTAGGATTTGTTTTAGGTATTTACCAAGTTTAGGATTCTATGTTTGTCTATTTAAGACAAGGGGATTCCTAAAGCTTGGGATTGATTAATTACGCACGGGATTTTAAAGAAAGAAGGACGATGCAAGATGCACGGCAAAGCAAGAAAGAAGAACACGAAGAACTACTTGGAGCCATTGATCGTGATTAACAAGCTCTTCGAAGTTGCGTGACCAACGGAGAAGATCTTGTCATTCCGGCAACAAGTATTTAGTATCAAGTTTATTGATATTTAGTTTTCATATATTACTTTATATTTTTGTATTGAGCGTGAACAAGAAAGTAATATAGTTTTCGGGTTTGTACACCCAAGTTCACAAGTACTTTTACTTGTGAACTGAATTTGTTATATCGTGTTCTTATCGTTTTATTCCGCTGCATATTTTATATTTTTCTCTGGTCGATGTTGCTAACCAGTGTTGTTAAATATTGACTAACAACATCATAAAACTGAGAATTATTCTTAAAACCATAGACCTTCAAATTCTACAAAACGTCGGGAGGAGACATCATAAATCGGGTCTGATATAGTTGTTGATCCTCCATCTCCTCCTTCTCGTCATGATAAGTTTATATTGGGCAGGGTGAAAAAGTCGGGCGAGATGACATCTGATGTAGCACGTGATATCTCTCGGAAGATTATAAGTTTTAATTGTGAAATTAGAAGTTCAACTATATTGTACCTATTTTGTTGAGATTGTAAATGGCAACTTTGATGTTCTGTTTTATTTATGTAGGAGGAGTTAGAGGAAAAGTGCACACAAGGTGTCTTTATTCCGAAGGGACGCGAGGATATACTTACTACTGTAATTGGACGACCGGAGCACCCGGGCCGTGTTCATGCTACCGGAGGTGGTGTGGGGATTCCGGAATACTTTGGAGCATCTTCACACAAGTCCACATCATCATCAATAAGTACAGATCTATTGGAGACTCTAACACAGAAGATTACTGAACAGGTAACAAATGACTTGATGAAGAAGATGGGATAGACAACCTCGGATTCTCAATCTGGAAATACTCCAGAAACAGTATTCACACGAAATGGTGAATCTTCTATTCCAAAAGAAAGTTGTGTTGCTGCTACTGCTAAAGAACCTCCGGAGACTTTGACTCGTGTTGGTAACACTGATGTGCGAGGATTATATGTAGATGAGAATCCTCCACGCCTAGTCGCCATTGGAAGAGTTCATGAGGGGGGGTTCAACCATACACGGGGTTCCTTTGACTGGTCAGCTGGTAAGGGTGGTGGTTGAGGAAGTTCGAGACGCTAATGCTCCCG
Source organism: Phtheirospermum japonicum (assembly GCA_014905375.1). NCBI lineage: Eukaryota > Viridiplantae > Streptophyta > Magnoliopsida > Lamiales > Orobanchaceae > Phtheirospermum > Phtheirospermum japonicum. Next base: position 22,847 of record BMAC01000750.1, read on the forward strand.
TACCTGTGCCTACGTCAGAGGTCAGCTTAGTAGGGGAGGCAGTAGGTGGTTATATCTCATGGCCGATACATCTTGTAAAGGTTATTCCAGTCAAGGTACTTTTTTCAACTTTTCTTTCAATATATATTGAAAAAAAACAAGCAACTACAGCTAGACCGTCCTGCAACAGAATTTGCAATTTTGAGCATCAAAAAATGGGATTTGACTTTTTGCTATTCATCTATTAATTATCTTGGTCTGGTAAATCTATAGATCTCATTTTTTCGCTTGGTTAGAATCTTGTAGAAACCAGTTTTCATAAATTCCCAGCAGAGGGTGAAGACTTATTTTGAGCTAATTAATAAATGAATTTTTGAAAAAATGTTCTCATATGAAAACTGAGTCTTCACTCTTGTACTCTTATCACTGCTACTAGGTCAACTTTTCTCAAGAAGTTCTTTGTTAATTATATCATTGTTGTGAGCAGATTGCACCTTTTTGTAAATTATTATTATTATTATTATTATTATTATTATTATTATTATTATTATTATTATATTTTGTCTGTGTTTATAGAGTATAGCAGTAGTTTGTTGCCATCTTATAAACCTCCAAAGTTGTTTCAGTTGAGTTGTACAGTTATTATGGGGCTTTATTTTCCTCTATTTTATTTTATTTTTTGAGAAATTCAATATCCCATTTTTAATGTTGTAGTAATATCTTGTTTTATTTATTCTTATATCCCCTTTCTGATCTGCATAAGACCAAAATCAGCAAATGTGTGGATTTATTTGAAATGATGGTCTAGATCCTACAATAATCAATTCCTGGACATTTTACATCTAATGAAGAAATATAATCGACCCTGGCTTAACTAGAGAACCATAAGCCAGCAAATCTCACGTGAATGACATGATTTGAATATCATAATATGCTACTAATTCTATTTACTTTTTTGTTTGTCTATCGGGGTTCATTCAGATGAAAATGTGCGAGCAGCCGACTACTCACTTGAAAGAAAAGGTAAGTTCTTCAAAATGTTAAATTACATTATATACTCTATTATTGTCTGATGCAAGTGTACAAGGTTGATCATTTGAAAGAAAAGGTCTTTAGATAATTAAATGAATATACATCCACTATTGTCTTAGTTACAAGATATCTACTCTCTAATTCCGGTTTAAGGAAACAATTATTGGAAGATGATTTCAAATTAATACACTTAAAACTACATGCATATTTATGTTATTCTACTAATTGCTCAATAAATCATGTTGTTTATTCTATTTAACCCTAATTGTATTAACAAAATATAAAATTACCTCGATGTGAATTAGGTTTATTGCAAGGATACCAAGCGAGCCACGAAATGAGCTCGTCTAAATACGATGAAGCCCGTAGACAATCCAATAAACCGATTGCTTGATGTTGCCCCGTACCTTTTAGATAAGCCATTACAGGTGCCGTGGGATCAACACATCTTTGGCACCGAGATTGTTGTCCCGCTATACATACACCACACGAAATTTTGGAAATCTTCCAGGGCAATGTCTGGCTTAGCATATCAGTAATACAATTTTGGATCTTGTAAGTAGATTAATAATTTTATGTATCTAGTATCCATTGATTTAGCTACTGAAAAATTTATAGTTACTTATAGTTAACATTTCACTTGAGCATTTTAGGTTTTTGAATGATTTTAGTCGGAACAGAGGGAATGATGGTTTGTATGGATTTCTTGAGCCTCAGTCCATTCAAAAGATGGGTAATAAGAAAGAAGAAGCCATATCCTACATTCTACGACATATGCAGAACTCTAAATGACAGATTTTCCTAGGAGCTTATCACCATGAGTTAGTCAAACTTCCTGTGATTTATTATTAAATAATATTTGAATTTCTATTAAGTTTTTCTGATTGTTCATCAAATGAAGACATCATTGGCAACTTCTGGTGATTGTGCCCAAGGAAGGGGTTGTCATGTGGTTTTGTTCATTGAATCATGAGCCCATCCTCGAAATCAAAGTCATAATAGAGGGGTAAGCTTTAATAGTTCATTCTTGTCGTTATGCGCATTTGGTTTTATTGTAATATTTTATTTTACTTACTTATCCCTATTTTTTCACCAAGTGCTATGACTACTTTTAATGTGTTGGATGGTAAACACACGAGTCGATCCAAGCAAGCCGTTCATTGGATTTTTCCGAAAGTTAGTAATTTGTAATCCTTTATTATTATTATTATTATTATTATTATTATTATTATTCTCTCGGTTTATATTTGTAGTACATTTGTACAGTTGGTTATTAACCTATTTACTCAAAATTTATTTTTGTGTTGTATATTAGTGTAATAAGCAATCCGGAGGTTGGAAATGTAGATATTACATTATGCATTGGATGTGGACCATAATTCGAGTAGGAATAATGGACAACTGGGAGAAGGTAATATAATTTCTAACTTTAACTATTTTATTTATAATTTGTATTTGTTATTGTGTTACAATATATGTTATATGTATTTAATTATAACGAACGACTTTATCCAAATGACATTGAAGAAATTCGGAAACAATGGGCAAGATGTTTTTTTGAAATGAAGAACGGATTATTGGATGATTAGAATCGTGTGTTATATTAGCATTGAATTTTAGAAATTTATTGACTAGGTTGGTTTTGGTCGTTTGGATTCGAGATGTGTCTCAGATGTGGTTAAAACTAGTACTTTGTGTAGGCCATACGTATTTCAATTTTCGAATTATATAGCTTTTTTTGATGAATTTCACCTTGTATAGTTGGTTGGATTATTATTGGATTATGTTATTGCTTTTGTTTTAGGGTGAATTGTTCGGTGTTGTATGCTTATTGTTTGGTTGGGTTATGCGAAATAAATTGGTTACAAATTTCCAGGTGTGAATCATCTAAAGCGACAAAAATTGTTAAAAAAAAATTAATTCTACATCAGTTATATTAAAAATCGATGTTACCTTTACATCGTTTCTATGATTAACCGATGTGAATATCGGACTTTTATACATCGGTTTTTATATGACCGATGTAAGTAAACTCACATTTACATCGGCTATTTACATAACCGATGTGAAAACACTCATGTGTACATCGGATATTTCATGTTTTTACATCGGTTTTGAGAGAAACAGATGTAGTAAAATCTAGTCTTACATCGGGTATCTCATATTTTACATCAGTTATTCTGAAAACTGATGTAGTACAGTCCGATCTCACATCGGGTATTTCATGTTTTACATCGGGTGTTTGGGAAACCGGTGCAGTATAGTCTAGTCGTACATCGGGCAATCCATGTTTTTACATCGGTTTTTAGGGTATTGTGAACATTTAACATCGTGGGCTATTACATCGGTTCAGTAACCGATGTAAAAGGCTCAAAATAACCGATGTAATAGCCATTTTCTGTAGTAGTGAACCTCTCCCTAAACCGTTTCAACCGCTCTTTCTTTACTCATGTTAATTCATTTGCAAAAGCATGAACCAAAAATATTTGAGAAATCAATATATAACATTTACGCAAACAAAGTCTTTATTATGAAAAAAAATCTAAAGCCATATGCAAATATGAAACAATATAATTCAACTGAATCTATGTCCTTTATATAATTCTCGATTAATGACTTCCGCAAGTGAGCCGCAAGAATTAAGAGATATTTCAAGTTAACTAAGCCTTAATTTAATACTCCCTAAACCCAATAACCAAACCCAAACCAAATTCACCAAGAAATCCAAGAATAAGAATTTGAATTGAAAATAGCCAAAACTTGATCTTCACATCTTCTATTTTATTTCTCAAAATGTCTATAATAATCTTTGACCCACTATTCTCCTTAAATATTCCAGAGATTTGAAGATCTGCACAAGCACCAAATAGATGTACAAGTATTCAAACCAACAAACTAAACTCATATTGTTAATCTAATCCATAATATAATAAGGCTATAGATCTTTGTAGGTTTTTAGAGAAGTTTTTGATGATTTCATTAACTTAGGAAAGGATACATATATACACTTAAAGGAATCGGATTTGAGCCCTAAAAAGTAGGTAATAAATTTTCAAATCTTTATAACAAATATTCCTAAAAATTTACGATTCTAATAATCTGTGATGCAGAAAATATGCTATAAAATAATATATCCTTAAAGATCTGTTATGAAAAATCTCCTAATTTTCATAGCTTGATTTCCTACACTCCCCCTCAAGCTAGGCGATATATACTAAACATTCTTAACTAGTTCACAAAAGCTAGGTCGATGGAGTGCTTTGGTTAAGATATCAGTTGCCTGCTACTTTGATAGAATGTGCTTCAAGTTTATAGCTATACTTTCAATTTTCTCACTAATAAAATGTCGATCAATCTCGACATGTTTGGTCCTGTCATGATTGACTAGGTTATTTGCGATGGCTATTGCTGACTGGTTATCGTATAGAACCTCTATAAGATCTTTTATCACAATCTTGAGTTCAGAAAAGAAGCTTTTTAACCATATTCCTTCACAAATTTCATGTGCTAAGGCGCGAAATTCAGCTTCGGCACTGCTACGAGCTACCAAGTGTTGTTTCTTGTTGCGCCATGATACTAGATTCCCCCAAACATATAAGTAATACTCAGAAGTAGATTTCCAGTCAATGGGAGAACCAACCCAATCGACATCTATATTAATAATGAGATTTCTGTCAAGAGTTTTTTAAATATTAATCCTTTCTTTGGATTTACCTTGAGATATCTAAGGATTATTTATATGACATTCATATGCTTCTCCAAAGGATTGTTGAGAAATTGGCTAACTATACTCACAACAAAGCTTATATCAGGCCGAGTGTGAGTTAAGTAGATTAGTTTACCGACCAGGCGTTGATACCTTCCTCAATCAATGGTTGTTCCTTTTGATTGAACTATAAGTTTAGTATTAGGGTCCATTGGTGTTTCAATAGGGTTACTACCGCTCATTTCTATTTATCGTAAGAGGTCCAGGACATATTTTTTCTATGTGATAGATATGCCTTGGCTTGATATATCTACTTCCATACTTAGAAAATACCTCAATTGTCCAAGGTCCTTAATTTCAGACTCATTGGAGCGAAGTTGCCTGAGATGAGCCATTTCCTCCTTGCAATTTCTTGTGAGCACGATATCATCAACACACACTATTATTAGTGTAATTTTTTTTTTGTCGGTTGAGTGCTTCACAAATAGAGTACGATCATATTGGCAGTAAGAATAGCCATCTCCCCTCAAGACTTTTGTAAATCTATTAAATCAAGCTCGAGGGGATTGCTTGAGACCATAGAGAGATTTTTTTGTTTACACACTACTTTTGTATATATATATTTTTTCAAATCCTGGAGGTATGTCCATGTATAATTCTTGGACTAAGTCAGGAATGTGTTCTTGACATCAAGCTGAAATAAAGGCCACTCTTCATTGGCAGCAATAGACAAGAGAACCCAAATTGTAATTAACTTAGCAAAAAGAGAAATATTTCTTAATAATCAATACCATAGGATTGAGTGAATCCTTTGGCCACAAGTCGTGTCTTAAATCTTTCAATACTTTCATCAGCATTATGTTTGTTTGAGAAGATCCATTTACACCTGACTGTGCATTTCTCAGGAGGGAGACTAGTCACAGTCCAAGTACCATTCTTTCAAGCACTCGCAACTCTTCCAATATGGTAGCTTTCCATTCAGGGACTTGTAGAGCTTCTTTAACCGAGTTGGGAATTCGAATATGGTCCAAAGAAACAACAAATGACCTATAGGTGGGGGGACAAGTTTGAGTATATCAAGTTATCGCAAATGGGATGTTCAGTGCATGAGTGGACCCCTTTTCTGTGTGCAATAGGCATGTTTAAGTCATTACTTAAACAAGTCACGTTGTCAACTATGTGTGGTACAACCTCTTCCCGTGCTCATTCAAGGATAATTGGATTCAGATCAGACTCTTGAACTTACTGAGTTTGTATTAGAATTTGTTGAATTCTCTTTGTTTGCTTATTCTTCCATGAGTAAACTTGGAACTCCTTACAAGGAACATGGATAGGACTTGATGGGTTTAGTATAGGATTCGTGGGCTTTAGTAGATTAGCAGAATGATTTGAAGTGTTTAGTGAGGTGTTAGGAGTTGAAGAATTGAGAGTAGGGGTAAAACAGGCATCAATAAGAAGATTAGTTGGAGATGCAAGTTCAATCAGGGACATTAAGTCCCAATTTTGTGATTCATGATTATGTTTCTCCGCTCGAATTGCAGAATTGGGATAATAAGGTCATTCTTCAAAGAAGGTTACATCCATGGAGTGAAAAAATTTCTTAGTGATAGGGAAGTAGCAATTATAACCCTCCTTATTTGGTGATTAGCCAAGAAGAATGCATTTCGTGGCTCGAGCATAAATTTGTTGTCATTTAATGAATGAATGCAGTGTAGCTAAAGATGCGGAGAGGAATTTCAGACACAGAGTGTGAGTGAGTATAAGTTTTTAGGATGCTTTGCATTGGTGTTTTGAGATTTCTTACTCTTGAGGGCATCTTATTAATCATGTATGTGGTTATGAGAACTGCTTCTCCCCAGATTCTTTTTGGGACATGAGATGTAAAGAGTAAGAATCGTGCTACCTCAAGTAAATGGCAGTATTTTCATTCTGCCACACTGTTTTGTTGTGGTGTGTTGATGCATGAACTTTGAGGGATTATTCCATCATAATGAAGGAATGTTCCAATGATGGAATTGAAGAAATCATGAGCATTGTCGTTTTGAGGACTTGGATGTTGGTTTTGAACTGATTCGGTATCATTTTATGGAATGTTTGGAAGATCCGTCTGGTTTCAAATTTTTCATTCATGAAGAAGGCCCAACTTACTCGGGTATAATCATCAATTAATAACAAGAGTCAACGTGCCCCATTGATTATTTGTATCTTTCATGGTCCCAGATGTCCCCTTGAATAAGCAAAAATGGTTTAGCGGGTTTATGAGTTTTTGGTGCATAAAAGTGACGAGAATGTTTATATAATTGGCAAGAATCACACTGGAAAAGATGGTTGTTTTCATTAATAAATAATGACGGGAATAATCGTTTGAGATACAAGTAATTCAGATGACCTAGACGATAGTGCCATAACATAATCGGACTATTTTTAATTAAATTACTTGTAGATTTACAAGACTTGCTTTGAAAAGAAGTACTAAGAGTTCCACAATTTATCCCATGAGATTTGACATTGAGCATATACATGCCCCCACTGAACTCAACATTGTCGATCATCTTCCCCGATTCCAAATCTTGAAAAACACAAGAATTAGCAACAAAATTATCTTCACAAATTTAAATTTCTGTTCAATTTGCTCACTAGATTAAATTGAAATCAAGATTGGGTATAAAGAGGACAAAATTTAGAACAAGGATCGGTGTAAGAGTAATGGTCCCAATTCTAGTAACTTTAGAACACGAGCCATCAACAACGCGGACAATAATATTACTAGAGCATTTCTAAAGGAAGAGAACAGTGATCTATCACTTGTCATGTGATCAGAAGCACCATAATCCACAATCCATGGAGTTTAGGGGGCTCGAGTAACATGAAAAGCGTGTGGATTGTTACCTTGTTGTGCAACTCCCCTAGTGCCAACAGTGATAGGCAATGTGGAAAGATTTGATTAGTTGAATAATTTATGAAGTACGTCTAGTTTATCCTTGGTAAATTGTCCTCCTTTAGTAGTGGCAACATACCCGTGTCCTTTACTTCTGTTAGGTTTCCAATCAGCAAGTTAGCGTGTAGTTTCCAGCAAGTTTCTCTCGCATGATTAGTCTTGCGGCAATGATCACACCAAAGTCTACCTTCACATGGTTTTCCCTCTCCATAATTCTGTTGTGATCCACAAGCAACTAAAGCCGTGGGATATGGAGTGTTCTCCTTGAGATTCGCAAGTGCAGATCCCTCCAGTAGGAAGCACATCATGTGATTCCATCATAACTCGTCTACGGCTTTCTTTTCTCCGTACTTCTGAAAAAGCTTCACGGAGATTTGGCACGGGTTTGGTGCTGAGTATCCTACCACGAATCTCGTCAAATGACTTATGCAGTCGCATGAAGAATTTAAAGATTCGTTTAGTCTTCACAATCTTCTTGAACCGAAGGCTATCATCTAGGCACTTTCATTCATATAACTCAAACATGTCCAGCTGCTGCCAATATCGAGTGAGTGTGGTGAAATATGTTGTGACAAAAGACTCGCCCACCCTGAGATCATTTAAAATGTTTTCGATCTGAAAGAGTTCCGCCACATTGTCGGTGTTGGAAAATATGTCGCGTGTTGCGTCCCATATTTCCTTTGCGGTTCAATACAACAGAAAGTTCTCCCAATTTCTGACGCATGGAGTTGATCAGCCAAAACATGACCAAATTGTTTTTGACTCTCCATTTCTAGAATTGAGGATCGCTGGAGCTAGGCTGAGAAATAACTCTAGTGAGATAATCTTCACGTCTAGGCCCACATATGGACATTCTCATTGATTGAGACCATTGGAGATAGTTATGACAAGTTAATTTGTGACTGGTCATGAAAATGGAGGTGTCGTCAATGGGACATTGAAAATTTTGGATTTGAGGCGTAGATGAATTTCTACTAACTAAAGGAGATGTCATGAGGACAGTAAAATGTTTTGAGAAATAGAAAAATTAATATACTGTAATATTACAACAAGCAGAGTAGAAGACTTCATGATGAAAAAAAAAATTAGGACAACTTGGAGGCCAGAGCTTAACCTATCTCTGATGCCATGTAAGTTTTTAGAGAAGTTTTTGATGATTTCATTGACCTCAAAAGGATACATATATACGCTTAAAGGAATCGGATTTGATCCCTAATAATCACGAAATAAATCTACAAAATTTTACAATGTAATCCAGAAAATCCGCCATACAATAATATATCCCTAAAGATCTGACATGAAAATTCTCCAAATTTGCCTAGATTGATTTCCTACAATCCTGATATGATATATTGGTATCTAAAAGTGATTAAAAAAAAATCTACACTAGGCAAACACCGGAGAAAGTAGAAACTAATAAATTTGAGGACCAATCTTCTATATAGCATTTATCCAGCACTAATACGCCACCGTTTGTTCAATGACGTGTATTATGGCCTCGCACAAAATGGTACAGCACAACACAAAGTAGATTACAAAAAAGTGCAGATGATGCATCCAGGAAAAAACAGAGCCATAATCTACAGCAGGAATATCTATCAACCGGTAACAAGGACTTCACGACAAACATCCTCTAACGCTGCATGCTACATTCAACCAGTCTGAGTTCTTGAGAAATACGCCTGTGCCAACAAAAAACACTTCTCCTTCTCCTTCTTGTATTTGTTGTATCGCAGGAAGAAGTAAACCAGATAATCAAAGTCGATTGGAGACATTTTCGCCTGCATTAAACAATGTGAAAAATTCATATTAAATGCTCTCTCATTTGACTTCACAACCAACACTTTCGGAAAAAGCACAAGCACCTGGATCAAAGCCCATAATGCCCAGTAAAGGTGTGAAGCCAACATATATGCATTTGTCTCCGCATAAATAGCTTCAAGGTCTTCATCAGAAACCTATTAGGTTTTTGCCAATGGTCATTAGATTACAAAACGGTCATGCGGTCATGGAATATTCTAGTCTTCATAATTTGATCTCTTTATAATTTTTGTAACAGATAGACTCCACATATCAGATGTAGGGCACAATGTCCCATATTTGTAACTATATCTATCTACTCTATTTCTATCTATATCTTCATCTATAGCTACACTTATATACTATTTAAAATGTGAATAGGATGGATGGTTTCATGAAGCATTTGATATTCGACAAAGTTATCCCTTTAGCTAAGTTAATTTTAAGGCAGTTCAGTAAATTGAAATTAATTTAGCTTATATTAGTTTAAATCAAATACAAGTGACCTTTTATATTCTAAAATTCTTCTTATGTTTCTTCTTTCAGTCATCTTTCCAACCATATGCCATAAGCATATATAGACATTTCACATGAGAGAATTTTAGCCGTCGAATATTATCATGCAAAATGTATATTTATGGTATTTATTCTGGATTATTTAATTATTCAATTACACGTATAATAATCAAAACAAAAATATGAATTTACAGTAGGAACAAAAAGATAGAGAATAAGAAATCTAATTCTATGGCATTTAAATAAAAAGCAGGGCAAAATATCCGCACTTCAGTTGTGGCTCAAAGCACAACCTTTTTATGGCCTAAGAATAGGATGACAATACAAAAGGACTTTGGACATAGAAAATAGGAAAAAAGACCAAGCAAATCTCTCTCTCTCTCTCTCTCTCTCTCTCTCTCTCCCTCCCTCCCTCCCTCCTCCCTCCTCCTCCTCCTCCTCCCTCTATATATATATATATATATATAATATTACGTCATAAACTGTTCTTACAAAATCAATGTTCTTTTTTAAAAATATATCATGATTTCAACCTCTCCATCATAGACTATATAGGTTTTTCACTAGCATGGAGGTACGTTGTTAGAAAATTTTAAATCTATATTATCAATAGATATTTGACTAATCTAAAAATATGGTATAAAAACACTGTAAATAGTGTTTAAATGGGCATATATGTCTACAGGAAACTGAGAAGAAAAACTTATAGAAGTCATCTCACATATATATGTGTTTCTTTCATGGTAATTAACACTTGGATGTCGGTCCAAAAAAAAAATTTTACACCCTCAGAAAGTTTCAAGAATCATAGCCAGTTTGAAGAATTATATTTCAATTGGGGTCTGAATCTTAGTCGGCGGATTGCATTGTTTGTATGAATTCCATGAAAATATTATTTAAAGATCAAGATATTATACTTCTCAATTGGGAAGGCAAAACTTCTTAAAAACAATTTGATAGTTGTCCAACTATTTGTATATATATCGAATTATATAATAAAGGGTGATATTACACTTTATTTACTTCACCTAATCACTTCTTGTGCTTCTTCTCTCTAAACTATAATATCGTTTTAAATAGTGTTTAAGAATAAATTCTAAATAGTAATATAATATGGGGGATTAAAAAGAAACTACAAATAACATCATCATGTTGTACTTGGTTTTGGTAAAGGAATAACTGAATTTACTTGAAAGATTCATGTTAATGTGACAATTTGCAGCTTATCAATTTTTAGCTGTGAAATTACTCGGTGTGATCATGCATATTGCATATAATGATGCCAAAAAAAATTAAATGGAAAACCAACTTAAGGAAAAAAAAAAACTTCATCAGCCATCAGATTGAACATGAAAATGATTAATGTGATCAGTTCGCATATATATAAACTTATTAGTTATATTATCAGTAACTTATATTACTTAATTAAGTTTAGTTCTCTAAAAAATTATTAATAATTCATGTTGATATATACTATCTTAACATAAAATATTTTAAAATACCTCCAAAGTTTCCATTTAAATTACTAGAGTAATTGAGTAGTATTTTTTTTTTTAATAAAACACTACACTGTTGAATATTACGGAATTTAATTATTGTTAGCTGGAACGCAAGTGTTTCATACTAATTTTGAATGAGCATGTGTAGATAAATTTTAAATGAAATTTCATCACAAGGATCAATGAGATGATTCAAGTACCAAGACTTTTCTAATCCATGTATGTTCCTACAACTACATACTGTATAGCACCCACATACCTCATGCGGTCTGTCTGGTCTTAAATAGTGCCTGAAGAAGTAATACTGTTCATCTTTACTTGGGTACCTGCAGGTCCAAGAAAAATTATAAATCTTATCATCAATCTAAAAGGAAAAAAGTACCTTGTTACAGAAACTTAGACAAGGAAGAAGACATACAAGCTATAATCACAATCATAGCCAGCATATTCATTGAAGTGATTCCCAATATCAAAACCCCTGTAATTGTAGGATCCATACTCAAAGTCGATGAAGTAAAGCTTATCTGAAAATTTCACATGGAAATGGGGGGATCCAAGACAAGAATGTACAAAATGTCAATAGAAATGATAAAAATAAAATAAAAAAATTGCAATGAATAACTTATGTATTGCTGATTATGTAATTTTTCAGATTACCAACAAAATGATGAAATGAAAGCTATTTTTTAAGTCCAGTCATACATATGCCAATAGCTTTATTATACATGTTGGAGAGAAATCCAGTCATTGTATCAGATGCTTTTACCATTTGTCTATTTTTGTAAAGAAAGTCTGAAAACTGTCCTAGAAGGAGAGTACATCATCTTGGTTGGATCACTGATTGCGAAAAGTGCAATTACGATATGGCAGCCATATAAGCATCCTGTTCCTTTTGATTTCTTCTTTTCACCCTTAAGATCTAAATCAATATTTTTGCAACTAAAACTGAAATTTGTTGGCACCAATATTACGTTTTCATACAAATAAACAGAATCTAGGCCCTTGCAAAGTGAAAATGCTTAAAACTCGAGCAATATCAATTTATGTTTTTGTTCACATCAGAGAAAACACTGCACCCACATCAACTGTGGTAAATTACCTTCATCATCATTAATCATCAAGTTCCCAGAAAGAAGATCATTGTGCGAATATACAATTGGAGCACTAAAACGATCTGTCATTACCTGTTCCAAGAAGATGTTTGTACACAAATAAAGTAATTTATCTCTATCAAAATAAAGCCAAAGTAAACAGTATATAATGTCCGCTTTCTTCCATTGCTAATCAGCAATACTTTTTTTTTTCCTTCCCTGAGAACTCCAAGGAAATCATATCACCGGGGTGTGGGGTGGGGTGGGGAACCCGTGTTTCACAATCAATAACTTCTACATATGAAAAGAAACTTAATACAAAGTGTATTATTCCATTAAAATTCAATGGGAAAGCAGTATAAGGAACTAATCTTATCCAAAAGCAAGCAACACATCAAATGGGAAGGGAAAGCAATATAATAAGTAACATAGGCAGACAGAGATGAAAAAAATCTTAACATAATCATGATGCTATAGCAGATGAACAGAAAATAACAACTAGTCAGAATGCTGAGAAAAGGAAGATTGTCTTCAGTTGTACAACGCAAACAACACTCTAAGATCTTAGCTTTTAAGATAACTACACTGGCCTAAGACGCTCTTCTCTAGAATTAAAATATACAATATAAAGTGCAAATCATAAAAAAGACACGAGGCAGAAGATAACCTTGAGGTCGGAGATTTCTTTATTTATTTCTTCAAATGAAATCATCTCATACTTCTTTTGCTTCTCACTATTGTCAAACTTGAGGCTTGATGCTACATGCAACAGCACATTAGCTCTGATATGAGATAAAAATATTTATTTAAAAAAGAAAAAGAAAAAGAAGCAGAAGCAACAAAAAAAGCAGACACCCAAATCTAAAACAGATATTTCAAATCCACACGGAGCACAAAAGATTTTGCACAAGTTATAAGAATCCAGATCTTTTTTACTACTAGAAAGATTATAATAGAACACCTCTGCCAAAGAACTTGAAAATGTCATTCCATAGTTGGGGCTCTTTCGAACCAGGGATTTCCACCTCATGGAATTTCCGAAGCTGCCTAGCAATTTCTGCCACTAGCTTTGGTTGTCGCATGTCTGTTAAGAAAATGAAACAACATCAAGATAGTATTTCTTGATTTGATCACAAACAAGACCAGAAACTTAAGTTGTGTATTGAGCCTAAGTTTTGCAGTCTAAATGCAACATATCATTTTCCTTGAATTAAATCTGATCCTTGGTATATGTTATTATTTCTGAATCATTATTTTGTATCCTCCAAAGGAGTTGAAGGTTTCTTCAAGGAGACCAAAAGAGATCTTCCATTCACTAAGGGGAAAGTAGTCTTTGGAACTAAACATAAAACCTTGGGAGACATTATAAATACTAATTCCTCTCAAAATTATCTCTATTGCTCTCAGAAAGGGTGTTGGATCCTGCACACAACACCCTATATCAAACTTTGTGTCATACGGAAAAATAGAGCGTTATTACTAATATCTATATTAAACAAGAACATAAGAATATTCAGGAGGCTATGGAGGACCCTAGATGGAGACCTTTTGTAGTGAGAAGATGAATGCATTAAAGAAAACGACATGTCGGATGAGACAACTTGGAGAAGTTTGCTCCAATGGCAAACATGGACAGTATTCGGGCTTTGATATCCCGAGCTACTCAAAAAGATTAGTTTTCAACTTAATGTGGCAAATGCTTTTATGCAAAGAGATCTAGAGGAGGAGGTACATGGGTGTTTCACAATGTTTTAAAGAACTTACAGGAGTAAACAAGACTGCAAGTTAAGAAATTACTATACTGTCTTAAACAATCTCTAAGATCTTAGAAGTTAACAAAGTCCATTTGAACCCAAAATTTAAACAAAAATTAAGAAGGTCAAAAATTGTTTTTGAACATGTCGAGAACAATAAAAATCACAGTTTCAGTAGAATATGAAAGCATCATTCTTACAGGAGATAATAGTGAAGAAATGCGGTTAGTTTAACAAATAAACATATTAAAAACCTACTGCATTTACTCGCGCACACACATATATTAACAAACTTTTATATGTAGAACAACATATATTTATATGTGTTAACTATGATTTCTCCAAGAATTAACAGGCAAGAGAAGTTTCTTTTTTTTTCATAGCATAACTACCCATCGAAATATTCTCACAGAATACAATATCACATAAAAAATCATCAATAGCAGCGCAAATCACTAACAAATAAAGATTTGTTCCTAAAATACAACTCATACAAAAAAAAAAACATGAAAAAACATTTCCCAATCCATGAAATTGTTCTCTTTACTTCTCTCATAGAATCATGTTTTTCGGATTGGTGTTGCCTTTCAGTTAAGAGTCCTCAGATCTGATTTTTCACAAAACCAAAGATACGTAATTATATAAATATGAAAATAAAGCTTACAACAATAATAATAGATAACGCAAGAATTAGGTTACAGCACGCAGAAACCCAAGAACTGACTTTTATGAGAAGCAAATATCCCAATAATGAAATCACAGTCAAATATGCACACTATATATAATTAGCAAAAAAGTCGAGTCCATACTAATTTCATGAATATTGGCGCATAAACAAACAAACAAACAAAAAAGTAAAATTGAATGATAATCAGAAGTACAAAGGAAATTAAGAAAATGGCTTCTGCTCAGAGAAGGCTCCTTTAAGAAAACTTGCCAAAAATTGCATCTTTTATTTTTTATATTATAACAATAGAAGAAGAAGGCTAACAACAATAATAATAGATAATGCATGAATTAGGTTACAGCACGCAGAAACCCAAGAACTGACTTTTATGAGAAGCAAATATCCCAATAATAAAAAAAATTACATGAAATCACAGTCAAGTATGCACACTATATATAATTAGCAAAAAAGTCAAGCCCATACTAATTTCATGGATATTGGCGCATAAATAAACAACAAACAAACAGAAAAAGTAAAACTGAATGATAATCAGAAGTACAAAGGGAAATTAAGAGCTCATGGGTGTTTGTTAAGTTTTGAAATATATAGTAGTTTCAGATTATAAGTCATGAACTGAGGATATATTATTACGAATTCTATTTGGACTTCATCCACAACTAGGAACTAAGTTTGGATTAAGAGAATGCTCTGCAGTCCTCAGCCTAACTTCTCCCTCTTCTTCTTCTTCTTCTCCCTCTTCTTCTTCTTCTTCTCCCTCTTCTTCTTCTTCTTCTTCTTCTTCCAAACCAGTAAAGAAAGTAGGAAAGTTGGTAAAGAATATCTATAAAGATTTGAGGAATGTTGACGGATATAACAACAATTAAGACTAACTTTCAACAACGGACTCTCAAAACTTGATGACCATCTATTCATGAGTCATAGCCCTCACTAACATTATAGAAATTGAAATTTGTAAGAAAGGTGAAGGTAACCAATGTTGGGGACTTTTGGCATTAATGAGAGACTACTCGCCAAAGAAGGAATTATTTGAAAATGCTCATAGATTGATAAATTTTGAGAATATAGAGAAGCATGTCAATGAGAAGATGTATCATCCATTGAGAAGATAATGTCACGTCCTAATACATGTTCTCTTTCAAATGCTTACCAGATGGAGTAAGTGTACGAGCGTTAATGAACGATTGCACCATGCCATTCCCAAAAACCCCCAGCAACTTGGCACCAAATCCTGCGGCTGAGAGATGCGGGATAGCCTAAAAGCAATACGGCGGATTTATGTTAAATTGGAATTCAAAACATGAGAACGGATCTTCACATCACATTTGGAAATTGGATACAAGGTGATTTATGATTACGTTACGCAAGTTCTACATGTGCAGTAAATTGCGAATTTGATGAACACAGAAATCTAATCAGAAAAACCTCAGCGGCATACCTGCAGCTCTCTTTCACGATTGATCACATATTCAGTATTTGGTCCATATAATCTAACTGTCATACTCACAACATTCCCATCCTTTTCTCTAACAGATACCTTGAGTACTGTTACAATAGAAAGATAACATTTATGGTATTACCATCGGGCAGACGGCAAACAACCACTGCTAAGAAAATAAGACCTCCTAGTTCGATAACTAAGAATTAAGTTTGGTTGTTTAACAACAAAAAAAAGGGACTTGCAATCCATAAGAGAAAAAAAATGAAAATATCTTGAAAGGCAACAAGAGAAACGCACACATATTCGTGATGCCACCAGATACTGTTTCAAGGGAGAAATCTGACTCATCCAAACTTGACCACTGTTTGAATAGATCTTTGCATAGCTCCCTGCCAAATATCATTTGTAAAAAGATTTAAAACAAAATGAATTAAAACATAAAAGGTTGCATTCTTCAAAGTGGAACTGGAAATATAATACCTAACTCCTATTTTCTTTAAGACTATCAAGAGACGAACAAACAAAAGTGCCAGATTAACACCTTCTGTTTCCAGATATAAAGCCTAGTACAATAGTATATTAGAGTATTTAACTAATGACATGATAAAGATATAAAACAAGAACCGATAGAGGAAGAGATCTAGGTTACTTCCAGGCTTAAATAACTGAAACATGGGGGAAAAAAGCAGCAAGGACACTTGTATTGAGAATGTTAACCAAATAAGCCAATCAACCTACTTCTAGTAGCAGTTTTTGAAACATAAAGAACCACATGTTTCTTATGACAGAGCAGAAACACAAGACAAAAGAAATCAGCAGGGTTTTTCATATGCTATTTACATGTATGATTGTTTGCTAAACTTATTTTCAGTACCTTACTTATATACAAATCAGCATAAACATGCAACATGCAAACTCTTGATAATTAAACTGGGTTCTAATGCGAAATATCAATACTCAATAGCCACCACCGAAACACGAGAAGCTTTATTTATACGAATAAGCATGAATAAGAAGATTGGCACCTAGCTCCTGAATTTAGGACAATAATTCAGTAAATATCAAAACCGAGAGATAAAAGTATGTATTGTAAACTATGATATTTAGGTAAATTTTAAACATTAAGAAACAATGACAACAATTTTGGCATTGGGTACTTTAGTAAGAAAACAAATTATTCACAAATCTATGGAGCATGTTGTACATAGTGACATTAGGTAGTTAGGGGCACAAAAGACATAGACCATGAATGTCTCAACATGGGAAATGAACCCCAGCTTCGTCTGAAGGCAACAACTTATTAATGCCCCACCCAATAGTAAGATACCTTGGAGAACCAAAACCAGAGAAGAGCACAATTTCAAAAAATACAAAAACGTGTCTTAGTTCATAATTGATGACGGCAAGCACACCAATGCTAGCTAGACACCTCCGATGCCAGTAAGTAGATAAATATATCAATTCGTAACAAAAACCTCATCATTCAGCATCACTAGCTTACTTACTGTACGATTGATTTTTCCCCTACAGATTCAGTCTCCCCAACAATTTTTGTCGAATTTACCACACACTGACCACCCGTATGAAATTTTAAATTCCTCAAACCCATGACTCAAATAATATTTGATAATGCAAGCTCACGGGATAAAATACACCAAACATGACAACCTCGTTCATAGTTGAACAATTAAACGTTTACAGAAGAAATGCAAGAAATAATAGAAGAAATACTGACACGATGAAAGGCTTCATATCGGGGAGGGAGAGAGAATGATCGATGGTGAGGGAGGACGACGGAATCGTCTCTGAGCTGTGACTCTCCGCCACTTCCGTCGCATTCCAGATCTTTTCTGCCGCCCCCATTTATGTTCCGATTTGCGACGATTCCCAACTACAAAGATGATAGGTAATTGGAACGAGATGAAATTTTGGATGCAAATCCCAAAAAAGAGAAAGAAAGAAAAAAAAAGAGGAGTAATTGTCTTATGATTGGGTGAACGAGTATTGTTCCCTAATTTACGTCGTTTATAGCAAAACAAGAAAAGAGTAATTGCAAGAAATTTGACCGAGTTGTTCTCTTTCATCGGAAGAGGGTTAGGGTGGGTTCACAGCCTAACCGGTTTCTAATCAGTTGATCATTTACCGGCGGTCACGGTTAAAATCGTAACCCTTAATCGGTGGTCGGCGGTTAAGTTACGGACCTGATCGGCTAACTGTAACCGTCGGTTAACCGACATTTTAAAAAAATCCGGCAGTTTAACCGCCACAGTTGAGAGCCGTTGAAGATCAACGACTGAGATCAACTAGCCGTTGAAGACCAACGGCTGAAATTCAAACCAAAAAGTAGTCGTTGGCGGTTAACCGTGGTTAATCGGTTCAACCGCCGGTAAACCAGTTAACGACTAATTTTTCAATTTTTTTGTTTTTTTTAATAGATTTTGACACCTATAAATACCCAACTTTCTAACACCAATCTTCACACCAATTCATCTCTTCTATTCTTCTTCTTCTTCTCTTATATTTTTAAGCTTAAAGTCAAGTTTCTAATTTGTGAAAGAAATAATATCAATAATATTCTAATTCTTCTTAATCTCGTTTTACTTAATTCTCTTTTATAATATTACTATGGCAAGCTCTTCTCGTAATGTCAATACTAATACTCCAACCTCTTCTCATCGAGGTCGAGGTCGAGAATCTCGACGAGAATCCTCATCCGTTGCCGGAGATTATGTTTCCGATGAGATGATGGTGGAAGAAGTTGAGAACCTATATAATCAAATCAATTCAGTTCGCAACCTCAAACCAATTTTGAAGAGGAATTACCTTCCTCCGACGAATCCGAACCGCCGGCCGTCGTCAATTTGGATGAATATGAGGAGGGAGCGGCGGGTGATATGCCACCGCCTCAATCGAAACTGAGGGAATTCCAATCCCCCATCTTCCAATTGCATTTCACAAGAACGACGATCAATGGCGACTTTCGGGCGCAATGCAATTATTACACGACTCATTACGCATTCAGTTCTAAAAATAATAGAGGCTACGGGTCTCTCAAATACCACATGGAGAAGAAGCATCCCGACAAATACAACGTGGAAAGCTCTCAAATACAACTAAACTTCCCATCTTCGTCTACCGGCGGCCAAGGTATGAGTTCTAGTAGTTTATTTCAATATAACGAAAGTGGTCATAGAAAGTTTCTTGCAAAATTCGTTTCCGTTATGAGTCTTCCTTTTAATCATGAGTATAGTAATCATTATGAAGATTATACTAGATGTGCATTTAATCCATCTAGCACTAGGATTTTACAAAATAAATTGACTCGCGATATTGAAAAAATGGTTAGTGAGTATAAGTTCAATTTGGTTTCAATATTTGATAGTTTACCTCATAGAGTCTCTGTATGTTCAGATATTTGGACAGATTCTTTTCATAATCATAATTATATGAGAATTACTTGCCATTGGATTGATGATTCTTAGACTTTGCAAAAACATTTAATTGCATATAGAGATTTTGATAGTCCGCATAGCGCGGTGAATATTTCGCGCAAAATAGCCACTATTTTGTCCGAGTATCATTTAGGTGACAAAATGTTTTCAATTTCATTTGATAATGCTGCCGCTAATACGACTAGTTTAGATTTATTAAAAACTTTTTGTCAACCCGCTATTGACGGTAAATTTCTCATGTTAGATGCATTTGTCATATTTTGAATTTATGTGTTCAAGATGGTTTAAATACTTTTAAATCCAAAATTGCTCTGATTAGGAGTGTGATATATCATCTACGTAAACGCGATTTGCTTCAAAAGAAATGGCAAAAATTCTGCCGAACCAATGATTTGCATCCAAAAAAACTTTCAACTGATGTGCCAAATCGTTGGAACTCTACTTATAAATTGCTTATTGATACTTTTGATAGATATGCATTGTGTGCATTTTTTAATAATCAAGATTTCAATTTCGTTTTGTTTTCGCATATGTGGGATGATTGTTATAATATGATGTCCATTTTAAAAACTTTTAATGATGCCACCGTGACTTTATCCGGTGTTTATTATCCTACTTCCACACTACTTATTGATCAATGTATTCAATTTGTACTTGTTAGTACTTTTTTACTCGATTCGCCTGAATTAGGTGAATGTATTGCTAATATGTTGACTAAATGGGTCAAATATCTTTTGTACATTCCCGACATCTTCTTGATTGCAAAAATTTTAAACCCGGATTATCGGGTAGAGGGTTTAGAAAATTTACTTAAAGTTTATTACGATGCATTAGGACCTTTTTTTGAAACTTCAAATATTGAAATTCCTAACGCTTATGTTGTTGCTCACCAAGCACAACAATATTTATCAAATATTTTTAATGATTACAATCAATCTTCTCCTAGTGATTTTAATGTGTCCCCTTCCCCTTCCCCACCACTTCTAATATAAGACCCAACGACCCTCGACAAGCTCTAACCCCATAATGAGGATAATTGAGGATATTAAGCGAAAACGACAAAGGGCTAGTGCTAGTCGATCAATGGAATTAGGCAGTTATTTAAGGGCTTTTAAATCGAGTTCGGTTCTAAAAAAGCCCGATGGTACTACTAACGATCTTGTGCAGTTTTGGTCGAAAGTGACCAGTATTTTTCCTAAGAATTGTCAAGGAGGTTCTCGCCGTTCCTGTTTCAACAGTTTCTGTTGAACAGACCTTCAGCACGGGAGGCTATTTGTTAGATGAGCGTCGATCTAGCTTAACACCCAAAAATATTGAAAATCAAATGTTGATGAACAATTGGGTGAAAGCCGAAAAACAAAAACAAGAAATGCAATTGGATGAAGGTAAAGAGAGCGACTATTACGATACCACTTCGGGAAGCAACGACAACGACGAATAGGTAAGTAGGTAAGTGAGGTAAGTATAAGAACTACGTGAACTTTGATTCCTTTTCGAGGATACGTAGGCAATTTAATTCTAATATTAAAAGTTAAATTTAATTTTAATTTCTAATATTAGAATTAAAATCAAGTCCTTTTTTTTAAACTTATTTTTTTCAAAAAATAAAATCAAACTACGTGGACTTTGATTCCTTTACGAGGATACGTAGGCAAGTTAATTCTAATATTAAAAG
>BMAC01000750.1:44439-61038 GCA_014905375.1 Phtheirospermum japonicum
CTTTCATCGGAAGAGGGTTAGGGTGGGTTCACAGCCTAACCGGTTTCTAATCAGTTGATCATTTACCGGCGGTCACGGTTAAAATCGTAACCCTTAATCGGTGGTCGGCGGTTAAGTTACGGACCTGATCGGCTAACTGTAACCGTCGGTTAATCGGCTTTTTTTTTTTTAAACCCAGTGACCAGTCGATCGACTACCAACCAGTCAATCGACATCGATCGACTGGTTTGTAGTCGATCGACTGGTCACTGAAAATAGTCGTTGAAAATTAACGTCTGAGATCAACTAGCCGTTGATGATCAACGGTCGAAATTTGAATTGAAAACTAGTCGTTGCCGGTTAACCGGTCTAACCGAACCGGTTAACGGCTAGTTTTTCAATTATTTTTATTTTTTTTAACACATTTTGACACTTATAAATACCCCACTCCCCAACACCAAATCTCACACCAATTCATCTCTACTTATTTTTCTTCTTCTTCTCTTATATTTTCAAGTTTCAAGTCAAGTTGTTAATTTGTGCAAAAAATAATACCAATAATATTCTTAATATTCTTAATTCTTTTTTATAATATAATTATGGCAAGCTCTTCTCGCAATGTCAATACCAACACTCCAACCTCTTCTCGTCGAGGTCGAGGATCTCGACGACAATCTTCGGGTTGCCGGAGATTATGTTTCCGACGAGATGACGGTAGGGGAAGTTGAGAACCTATATAATCAAATCAACTTCGACTCGCGAAATCAAACCAATTTTAAAAATGATTTACCTAACTCCGACGAATCCGAACCGCCAGCCGCCGTCAATTTGGATGAAGATGAGGAGGGGGCGGATGATATGCCACCGCGTCAATCGAAACCGAGGGAATTTGTTTACCCCATCTTCCGATTACATTTCACAAGAAAGACGATCAACGACGAATCTCGAGCGCAATGCAACTATTGCTCGACTCATTATTCCTTCGGTTCTATAAATAATAGAGGTTACGAGTCGCTCAAATACCACATGGAGAAGAAGCATCCCGAAAAACACGGTGTTGGTAGCTCTCAAACACAACTAAACTTCTCATCTTCATCTACCGCTGGCGTTGGGACCGGCGACCAAGGTACGACAAGTTCTTCTAGTTTATTTCAATATACCGAAAGTGGTCATAGAAAGTTTATTGCAAAATTTGTTTCCGTTTTGAGTCTTCCTTTTAATCATTCGCATAGTAGTCATTATGAAGATTATACTAGGAGTGCATTTAATTCATCTAGCACTAGGATTTCACGAAATAAATTGACTCGCGATATTGAAAAATGGCCGGTGAGTATAAATTGAATTTGATTTCACTATTTGATAGTTTGCCTCATAGTGTCTCTATATGTTCGGATATTTGGACGGATTCCTTTCATAATCATAATTATATGGGAATTACTTGCCATTTTGATAATTCTTGAACTTTGCAAAAACGTTTAATTGCATATAAAAAGTTTGATAGTCAGCATACGGCGGTGAATATTTCGCGCAAAATAGTCATTGTTTTGTCCGAGTATCATTTAGGTAACAAAATTTTCAGTTTCATTTGATAATGTCGCCACTAATACAGCTAGTTTAGATATGTTAAAAGCTTTTTGTCAACCCGCTATTGGCGGTAAATTTTTTCATGTTAGATGCATTTGTCATATTTTGAATTTATGTGTTCAAGATGGTTTAACTCTTTTTAAATCTAAAATTCAACCGATTAGGAGTGCTATATATTATCTACGTTCCCACGATTCGCTTCAAAGAAAATGGCAAAAATTTTGCCGAACCAATGATTTGTATCTAAAAAAAAATTTTCAAACGATGTGCCAAATCGTTGGAACTCTACTTATAAATTGCTTAATGATTCTTATCAATATAGAGATGTATTGTGTGCATTTTTTGGTAATCAAGATGTCGATTTGGTTTTGTTTTCGCATATGTGGGATGATTGTTATAATATGATGTCCCTCTTAAAAACTTTTAACGACGCCACCGTAACTTTATCCGGTGTTTATTATCCTAACTCTTCACTACTTGCTGATCAATGTATTCAAATTGTACTTGTTAGTACTGCCTTACTCGATAACTTTGAATTAGGTGAATGTATTGCTAGTATGTTGAGTAAATGGGTCAAATATTTTTTGTACATTCCCGACGTTTTTTTGATTGCAAAAGTTTTAGACCCGAATTATCGGATGGAGGGTTTACAAAATTTACTTAAAGTTTATTACGATGCGTTAGGACCTTTTTTAGAAGCTTCAGATATTGAAATTCCTAGCCCTCTTAGTGTTGCTCACCAAGCACACCAATCTTTAATTCAGCTTTTTAAAGATTACAATGAATCTTATAGTGATGTTAATGAGTCCCCTTCCACTTCCCTTCCACCAACACTTCTAATACAAGACCCAACGACCCTCGACAAGCTCTAGCCCCATATATGAGGATAATTGAGGATACTAAGCGAAAACAGCAAAGGGGCCAGTGCTAGTCGATCAATGGAATTAGACAGTTATTTAAGGGCTTTTGAACCGACTTCGATTCCAAAAAAGCACGATGGTATTACTAACGATCTTGTGCAGTTTTGGTCAAAAGTGGCCAGTATTTTTCCTACACTCTCTAGGATTTCCAATGAGGTTCTTGTCGTTCCTGTTTCAACAGTTTATGTTGAACAGGCCTTCAGCACGGGAGGCTATATGTTAGATGGCGTCGGTCTACCTTAACGGCCAAAAATCTTGAAAATCAAATGTTGATGAACGATTGGGTGAAAGCCGAAAAACGAGAACAAGAAATGCAATTGGATGAAGGTGAAGAGAGCGACTATTACGATACCACTTCGGGAAGCAACGACAACGACGAATAGATAAATAGGTAAGTATAAGAACTACGTGTACTTTGATTCCTTTTCAAGGATACGTAGGCAATTTAATTCTAATATTAAAAGTTAAATTTAATTTTAATTTCTAATATTAGAATTAAAATCAAGTCCTTTTTTTGTAAACTTATTTTTTTGAAAAAAAAAATTGAACTACGTGGACTTTGATTCCTTTACGAGGATACGTAGGCAATTTAATTCTAATATTAAATTTTTAATTTTTAATTTTAGAATTAAAATCAAGTCCTTTTTTAAAATTTAGTTTTTTCCCAAAAAAAATGATCGACTGCTATGCAGTCGATCGGCTACTTTTCTGTCGATCGACAGCCTGTCAACCAACAGAGTTTCAGTCAATCAACTGCCTTCACAAATTCAAAACTCACTATCCTTCAGTCGATCCAGCAGTCAATCGACTGCTTTCCTTTTAAAAAAAAATAGAACCAACGGTTGACCGCCGATTTTTCGGTTAACCACCAGTTCGGTTAACCAGTTTAACCGTAATCTTAATCGGTTCTCAGCCGGTTAGGTTACGGTTAGTGTTGAACCGGTTAATTTAACCGCCGGTTAATTAACCGGTTCAACACGTCTAAACACCAGGTGAGGGCAAATAATTGAATTAACCCTCCCTACCCCCATCGCTTAACGTGGCGTTTTTTATAGCATTTTGAATATTATGCGAAAATAAATTTACTCTCCTCTACTCTATTGCAATAGACTATTTCATGCAAATTAAAAATAATAATTAATAGTATAATTATGTATATTAAACAATCTTAATATTATTTTGTTTAAAAAATATATAATGATAATTAATATTAGAATTATGAATATTAAATGATCTTAATGTCTTTTGTTTAAAAGAGATAAAATATAAATTAATAATGTGAGAGATAAACTTAGTAAAGTGATATTTAATTTCTCTTGATAATTTAAAAAGTAACATTAATTTTTTTCTTGAAAATGTAAAATATAACAAATAGAGCGCAATGTAATTTTTTTTAAATGCGACATATAGAACGAGACAGAAGGAATAGTATTATGAATATCAAAATCTTTATTATTATTATTATTATTATTATTATTATTATTATTATTATTATTATTATTATTATTATTTGAAATCAATATTGAAATCTTATTATCACACCAGCTTTTTTGCACATAATTTCCTCAGATGTTTTTTTTACATCAATGTTTTCGCGTCCTAGTTAGTTTGGTCGTTTTAATAACATTGTGAAGTACTCCATCCGTCCCATAAATATTGAATATTTTTACTTTCACAAAAATTAAGAAAAAGTAAATAGTATGGTTGAAAAGTTAAATTTTACCTATATTTTACAATTGTACGCTTCCTTTTAACACTCATGCCTCCTTAATTGTTGATACCATGGTGCATTAAATATGGGCACACAAGTAAATGCATGAAACAAATATGAAAAGTGTGCTATAAATATGGGACAGAAGGAGTAAGTTTTTAATTTTCAATACATTAATATGATAATTTTATTAGATCAAGGCCTTGCATCACTTTATCTTTATTATTATGGGGCGAGGTCGTATAAATATAAAATATGCCTCTAGGATATGTGATCTCGAGCCACCGAGATCCAGACATGGCTGATGATACTACAGTTCGGTACACAATCCTTTAGTTTATACTTTTACGGGTTATGGTCCAATTCAATCTAAATACGTATGAGTGTATTGAACTGTAATGCCTTGCTCGTTTTTTCCCCTTTTAAGACCTTAAGGCTATGGAAGTGTAAGATATTTCTTGAGACCGAAAGTCCCAGAATTCTGGACATCCATCTAAGTAGTTTTTATATGGGGCAACCTTAACATATCACCATCTTTAATCAAATCCAAAATTGTAATGGCATAAATCCATTGTTTTAACAACAACAAAAAAAAAATCTCATCCATATCATAAAGATAGTAAAAATTATCTTTCTATCCGTCACACAAATGTAACCCACTTATCAAATCTAATATGATTTTAGTTTTTCATACACATACCGTGTATCAGAAGTATGGTGCATCTTGTCTATAGGTAAATCACTTATAATTATTAGATACATCACGTAAAAAACAAAATAGAACAAATAAAAGATAAATATCATCATGTAAATATAAATCTATATATAAATATAGAAGTGTTGAAGGACAATTTAGGTATTTATTATCTTTATGTATTATGGAAACATGTAATTGATACCCTATATAAAGGGAGTCTTTGATGAATAAGAGAACCCTAATTTCTACCGTCTCCTTCACTCTCTTTTATGTCTTCTCCTTATTCTTTTCCTTTACATGTTATCAGTACGATCCTCTGACCTATTGAGAGTGATCGAGAATAAGTCTTCATAATCAAAGCAACAATTTCATAATTTTTGTAAGTTTGAATAATCATTTTCTCACGTTTCAACCATTGGATCGTGTTACAATTTTTACAGCACCTTAAAAACCTTTTGAATTACATTATAAATGGTGGATATCGGATTCGGAGATACGAGAATATATATATATATAATTTCGAACAAAACAGATTTTGTTTTCAGAATTTTCTGGGCAGCGTTTTTCAAAACAATATGTCTTAGAATCGAACCGTTGGATCAAGACAAATCTTGGATATATTATTCCAAACATATACCAGTTGGATATTAACGGTGGAGATTTGAATATGAGCTCTGAAGAATCCGTTAATGAATTTTGAATAGAGCTGATCCTGTTTCCCGAAACTGTCTGTCCAGTTTCTTTTAAAAATTAAATTACACACCATCGGACCGTTGAATGAAACTGAATTTTGGATATAACATCCATGAGATATAGTGGTTAAATGTGAATGGTGGAGATCGGGTTTGAAGGTCTATGTCATCAGAAAGTGGACAGACCTATTGCAAAAATAAAATTAGGAAAGAATCGTATATTTCCTCAAAGGTAACTCGAATTACCCTATTATTTTTTAAATGCAACTAATAAATACTTGTTTATAGGGATATATGGCATGATATGTATTATTGTGCTTTTTTATACAAAGCATGTATATGTATATATGTTACCTTATGATTATATGCATGTGATGTTATGTACACTATTGACAAACATGAATTTTTGCAATATGATTTACAAAGCATGTGATTATACCTATGATTTAATGATATTCATAGAGTACATGATTAGCTGAGAGATTGATCATGATTTTCCAATATGTTTAGTTAATCATGAATTTCAACGAATTGATAGATTCATGTATGTTGATCATGAATTTCGATGAGTTGATATATTCATGTATGAT
Source organism: Phtheirospermum japonicum (assembly GCA_014905375.1). Taxonomy (NCBI): domain Eukaryota; kingdom Viridiplantae; phylum Streptophyta; class Magnoliopsida; order Lamiales; family Orobanchaceae; genus Phtheirospermum; species Phtheirospermum japonicum. The sequence continues at coordinate 50,613 of BMAC01000750.1, forward strand.
CATGATTTTTCCAATATTTAGTTAATCATGAATTTCGATGAATTAATAGATTCATGTATATTGGTAATTCTCTTCAAGCTGATTTTATAAGCTACTTTCAATATATGTATTATTGTACATTTGCATATTTTCATGATAATGAAAGTTCATGAACGATAAAGAATTGTATAAATAAGTCTTGTGACAAAGTATAATCACATAATATCAAAGAAAGAGTGTGACATATATTTTTCAAATGTATTATCTAAAGAAATTGATCGAACTAACTCAATCTAAATTCAGATAATATACTCAAAAGAAATTGAGTACTACCATCACTCATTTGATGTGGAAACTAGAATAGCTACAATTCCACAATAATATCATTCATTAACTCCCAACTGACAAAGAACTGTCAAACTAAGTCAAAGTCAATTCTCTAATTAATTTGAGACTTCATATTGACCCCGAATCTTACATTGGAAGTATATTTAGTTACAAACTTTCAATGAACTTTGGGATGTACTCTCAAGGAATATTTTGGAATTTTTATGAAACACTACTTCCAAGCCTAAGAATTTAGTGAAAATAAATTTGTTTGCTTGCTAAAAAGGGTCAATGGCTTTGATGTGTTGCAACTAAAAACATGTCTTACCATATGTGAAAAAGAAAGTCACTTTAAATGACAATAACTAATTGAGAGATATGATCTCACTCTATTTCTTTTTCCCAAACATACTGATGCACTTGTATAATATTAATTATGATAATAAGTCACTGAGAGACATGACATTATTCTTCATAATACCAATGTTAGACCTCTGGATAAGGAAATTTCTTGAGGCTAACTAGGATCGATATGAATGGTGGAAATAACCTCAAAGTAAAGGGGAAGAGACATGTTGATCCTACCTATGTGGGAAGAATGAACCACAAGGTAAGATATGTAAGAGTTTGTGATATTTATTGGTCGTGGTAGAAGTCATGGAGGTTCTCAAAATAACATTTCTTAGTCAATAGATATCCTCGATTTTGATTGATGAAAGTATAATCAATCATTCACATTAGATTATTGTATTTGGTCTTAAAATTTATTTTGAGTTAGATTTATGTGATGTGGCCTGATTTAATTATTTTTGGCTTATTGGTAAATTTTTTATTTCATTCTAAAGCATTTAATGTACTTGAGTTTATTTACCACACATTCACATACAAGGTCCATGAGAAAATTATTAGATATAATGTAACATATCTAGTAAATAATGTAAAATATTAGAATGAAAAGTATTTCATTCATCTCTGGAGGAATGTGAGAATTTGTCGAGATTAGACAATTATTCACTCAATTGATATTTATATGTGACAAAGTCTTGAGGCCTGGTGGCACATTGATTAAAGTCATAAAAGCTCATTATGGACCAAGAGCGAACGAACCTTATTAAGTTTGATGATATTCATGTTGATGATTATCACTAAGAAGTACATTATGAGAATGGAACTATACTTTTAATTTATTGGTTTAGTGTCAATCTAGTAATTTACTTTACTACTTTTTGATCATTGAATCATAAGATATGACCAACAAAGAACTTTTGGACAAGACTCATTCAAGTTTTGACACGACTGGCATGGATTCTTTGGTCGTCGTGATATGATGGTCCATATTATAAGAAATTAACATGAACATCTTTTATTTTGAGTGAAACACAAAACGAGATAGAAATTTGATGCACAGTATAATGTCGAACTAATGTTGTTACATTACAGCTAGTGCATTCTAAAGTAATAGGAGCACTACATACATTCATATCTCAAAGATGCATCACTCATTTTTTTTTTCAAAACTTGTTCATTAGCAAAATTGTATGATTGATACCTGCATATGTTAAAGATACAAAGTATAATATTCCATTCTTATAATTTATAATTGGTGATACATGTGGACATAACCATTCAAAATGCGGATCTTTCAAAAATTTTATAGTTTGGTCGATGCTTCGGCATGTATTGTCCATAAAAATGTTACATTTGAAAAACTTCTAGTACATTTAGTATGATTGAGGACTCACCCCCCTTATAGAGCAACCAAACTCATAATGCTAGAGAGTTTACATCAAAAGTATTTGATGTCTATTGCATTTTAATCAAGATCGATGTAATGCATCTTGTACCCTAATGTGCATATACAATAAGGTCTCAAAGAAGACACTGTCGAAAAGAATATAGATGGTGACTAAGACAATATTTATGCGCACTCATATATTTGTCTCTACACAGGGTTATGCAATATTGCATGCAACTCATACTTATTCGTTTATGAACCCCTGCTAACATACCAGTTGGTAACTGGATATAAGCCTGATAATTCATATCTACGCATATTTTATTACGCAGTATATGTGCCTATTGCGCCCCCCAGCGCATTCATATAGGTTTCTAAAGACGATTAAGTATTTATGTTGGATATGAATCTCCAACAATCATCCGCTATTTGAAACCTTTCTAAAGACGATTAAGTATTCTCATTAGCGAATTTGTCACTCTAATGAGACAGTCTTCCCGTCGTTAGGGGGAGATAAGAAAAAGTATTTTCTAATAGAATGACAGGAATAGTTTCATACTATGTCTCATTATGATCCCAGCGTTTCACAATGTAACGTGAAAGAAAAGTAAAGTGAACAATTGATCTTCAAAGTATAGAAGACTCAATTTCTAAAGTGACGAGATCATATATATACCAGCTGCAAATGTGTCTGCAAGGTTAAAGACCCCACAAGGGGCACAATGTCACATATTAAGACATTGCAACCATACTTAGTGGAGGTGTGGTTGAGGTCGTGACTCCCAAAAGGAACAGGGGGAGGTCACTTGGTTTGATCAATACTCGCCCAAAGAATAAGAGGGCACGTATGGCACAAATTCAATTAATCATCAATGAAGATAATGACTCTCATGAGATTATCTCTGGTTATACTTATGTCCATGAATCATTACTGGAGGGCGCTCCGATGTTTAATATAATTCCAGAGAATAAAGAAGTCTCAATGTACTATGAGAGTTTATATAAGTTGATGGAAAGATCTTCCACACACATTGATGATGTATACACTGTTGCACAAGGAATCATAGAGCACAGTGATATCGAGCCACGCTCTATTCAAATGTTAATATAGAGCAAATTGACCTAAATGTAAAAGAATCAATCCAGGTAGAACTAAATTCACTGAGAACAAGACGGGTATTTGGTCTGGTAGTGCTAACCTCACCAAGTGTAAAGCCTGTAGGACATAAACAAAGTTTTGTCAGAAAGCGTAATGAGAAAAATAAAGCCATGAGATGCAAATCTAAACTTGAAGCACAAAGTTTCTCAAAACGCCCTGGAATTGACTATGAGGATATGTACTCTCTCATAATAGATGTTATAATTTTAAAGAATGAGAATGCAGCTTATACCTGTGGTTACATCATATCTCTATGGGGATCATGATCTAGAGATATATACGAAAGTGTTTGTTGGCCTTTCGTTGCCAAGGCAAGTGACTTTAAGCCACGGAGTGCATTTGTAATTAAGTTAAAATGCTCACTTTATGGATTGAAACAATCTAGACGGATGTGGTATAACCGTTTAAGTGACTACTTGATTGGGAAAAGATAATCTATGCTCTTGCGTATTTATAAATAAAATAAGTTTCAAATTTGCGATTATAATTGTATATGTCGATGAAAGGAACATAACATTCACTCTTAATGAAATAAGAGATTGATTCGTACGTTTTTGTTACACTTTTGTGAAAGTATGAATGTCCTAGAGACAATCAGATTTAAAGACATTATACTTGATCACAATTATTATATATATCGTAATATATATGGCATTGCATTTATTGAATTATTATTTTGATTGTTTGTGATTATTCATATAAATGTTCCCGTAGAGTTGATGTTGTCATTGATATAGTGAGATGTCATTGATAAAACATTACTCTTAAAATAGCCACGACTAATGATTATCAAGATTGGGATATTGATAATATAATATATGTCGGCATGTGGTCTGCATCACATTTTAGAGAATGCAGTAAGTCTCACGACTGTGAATAATAGTTATTCGTGATGGACACATGGATACTTTTGAGAGTATTGGTAAACCCTATTGATAAGTTATTTATTGTATGTCTATAAACTTATCAGTGTATAAAGCGTGTGATAATCCTTTGACTTGAGGTCAATACGCACCTTGTTTACTGAGTGATGTACTTTGACCATGACCAATGCTTGCACTCCTTTTGGGGTAGATACGGCTTGTGTTGGGTGCATCATGATGTAAAGGAAGGTGGTAGTTGAGCCAAGAAAGAATTCATTCCTCGATTGGAATCTCGAGAGAGATCACTCATAATCTCTATATTAGGTCGACTAAAGTCATTGTCCAATGCAAGAGACATGTTCAACATAGTGACTGAAGTATTGTCTAGTTGTCGACTAAGAAAGATGAGATAAATTGATTAAGCCATTGAGATAGACACTTGGATATATCTTAAGCTTAATCGAGTGATTCGGAATGAAAGGAATTTCACCAAAGCTTTGTATAAAGGTTATAATTCGCTGACTTCAAGTGAATGTTCTTTATATATTGAGTTCGTCCAGCTAAGCCGTCTAGGAGTTTTGTTTGGATCATCATTGGATTGATGTAATATATAAAGGCCTATAGGGTCACACTATATGCGATTAGTTTTCCGATTAAAGAGTGTATCAAGAAAGTATTAAATATTCAATTTAGAATTGTAATATTTAATTGTTAATAATTATGATATTAATTTCTGTTTGATAGAAATTATTTAATTAAACTAAATTGGATTTGGATTTAATTATCTATGTTATATTAATAAAGGTACTTGGGCTAAAATTATTTTGGGCCCATGTCTTGGACAGTCCAACCCTATTTTGGATTAGGGTTCTCTTATGTACCTAGTATAAATATAACATAAAGTCATAAGTTGAAAATAATGATACAACGATAAAACAAGAGAGTTTTTAGAAAAACATAAATCCTAGTTTTGAGATTGGGAGTTCTTGAGCTTTCGTGAGATTTCCTAGCTTTATTCGCGATAGTAATACACTGGAGTTGGATCTTGCAGTCGGAGAATTAATCGCGTGGATACCATAGTATTGAACTCGGACCTGAATTTACTGTAAGTATTTCATGCTTTTATTTTGTTTATTTATTATATAAATATATTCGTTCACAGGATAGATTTGTTGGATCTAGATTTTTAAAACTTCCGTTGCACGAGCATGGTGTTTGTCTCTACGAATTCCAACAGTGCTATCGGAGCCCGGGGCTGTGTCAACGATTATGTTTATAATTTTATAATATTAATTATTGATTGATTATAGTTTAATTGGTTTTAATTTGATTTTAGGATTAATTAAAATAGTTTTAATTAATCATTTTTTGCTTTAGTTTAATTTGATTAAATTGGAATCAGTTTTAAATAAAAAAAATTGAAAAAAAATTGGAAACGGGATGGAATGGAACCTTACCTTCACTGCCGGAAGATTTTGCCGCTGGACCACATCTTGGATGACGCCGGTGTCTGGCGCGACGTCTTCTGGGCAGACGGAGTTCTCCAGTCGGCAGCCTGGTGGCACGGCGAAAGGATGGCGAAACGGCGGTGTTCGGGCCGCGGGACCGCAGCGGTTCAGCCACGATTCCGGCCCTCTCCTGCGAGGTTTTCCGGCGGGCCCCTGGGTCGGGTAGATTCGGCTCGTCACGGGCCATAGAACGATGCCATCGGTTCTGACCGACGACGGCCGAATCGAAAGCCCTAAATTCGATTTAGGGCTTGGGTAAAATTTTTGAGAATTTGATATAGTTTTGGGCTTGGTTGTAAATTTGAAAATTTTGAAAATCACAGAATTGCCCTCGGTTTTTAGAAAACTGCGAGGCTGCCCGGAACGTTTCAGAAACTATGTTTTAACCCCAAAAACTTTCCAGAAAACTGTTTTAAGTCCAAATGGCATTTATTTAATTATTAAAATTTTCAAAAATTGCAGAAAGGACCCTAAAACTTTCAGAAAATCTTAAGGGGCTGTTTGGCTATGCTGAAAATTTTGAAATTAGTATTTTTACTAAAAATCTTTTAAAATTGTCTTAGAAATTAATTTTAAATTTAGAATTTAATTAATTTCTAAGTTATAGCATTTTTTTAAAAAAATTATTTAAAAATAAGAATTAAATTTGGAATTTAATAATTTCTAAATTTTAAACCTTTTAAAGTAATTTAGAAATCGAATTAAATTTGGAATTTAATTTTTCTAAATTTAAATGATTAACCCATGATTATTATTATATTATTGCATTATTTGATAATGTAAATTAAATTAAATCTTGAATTTTAATTTAATTATGGAATTGTTTCTCTACTTGCAATAATTGTCTATGTGCTCGTATATTACTTTTTAGCATAGAGTCCGCATATATTTTCTGGGTAGGCGGCGCCCAGTATTTGTCGGACTGTTTGCTTACAAACTCTGGGTAGGCGGCGCCCAATATTTGTCGGACCGTTTGCTTATAAATTATGGGTAAGCGGCGCCCAATAATTGTTTACTGTTCATTTGGATCTTGTTAATTGTTAAACCCCGATAAATGTTCCTCAAATAAAATATGAGTCTCATCTTGGATGAACGCGCTGTCCATTATAATTGGGTGAGGACGCAACCTTTTTCGTCCATGAGTATTTGCACCCTAGTGCTTGCTCCGGTCGACGAGGTCAAGGCTCGCTCATAGGTGCATATGTTTACGATCGTGTAATGGGGTTGACTCACTTGGTTCTTTCTTGTCGCCCTAGCGTCGGAATCAACTAAGGGTGTAAGATCAGATTAGATTCGATCGACCAAGAGTTATAATTGTCTATAATTGGTTTGGACACCTACCAGTTATGCTATTGTGGTCATCAGCCTTAGCAGAGGCTGCAATAGTATGAATATGGATCTTGTCTTACTATGATCATATTTGATATGAGTCCGTATTCTACCGTGGGGTCATAGAATATGTTAAAATAGTGGGAGCTAATTATTAAAGTCCTTATTAATTAGTTAATAATTGTGATCATAGGAATTAGAATTAGAGTTTTAATTTTCGCTCTATTTATTTTCTCCAGATTTGTTAAGATGTCGAATTTATCATTGAAATGTTTGGTTGAAACGAACAAGTTGACTGGACCAAACTTTATGGATTGGTTGCGCAATCTGCGTTTAGTTCTGAGACAGGAAAAGATTGAGTATGTGTTGGACACACCTGTTCCTGAAATTCTTGATAAAAATTCTCCTGAATATGCCAAGTTTGACAAGGATATTCATGGGAAACATAAGGATGATGCAACTTCGGCACAATGTGTCATGCTAAATGCGATGACGACGGAATTGCAGAGACAGCATGAACACATGGCCCCTTATGAAATGTTGGAGCATTTGGAGAGTCTCTATGCTTCGCAAGCTCAAACTATGGAGTATGAGCTGCTAAGAGATCTCTTTAAGTGCAAGCTTGATCCAAACTTTTGTGCACCCATTTTTATTAATTAATTTAAAAGCACGTAAGTTTGCTCGCAAGAGTACGAGGTACTTGTAGGGTGATAAGTTTGACTCGAGTCGTATCTCTCGAGGAAACAACAGTTCGGTCTTTCGGATGTTTTTCTCAATTTACGAACTAAAGTAAAATACATGTACAATTGGGGTTTTAAAAGATATTGAATTGATCATTATGAACTAAAGCAATAATTAAACTAAAACTAATTAAAGTAATTACTTTAAACTAGATTATCAACTACGAGCTATAATTAAACTACCAATAATACACAACCATAAATTAAACCTAATCAACAAATCTAAGAGCATAAACGTAAGAAATTATCACTAAGCAATGTATCATATGAATCTAAGAAAGAATAACTAAGCATAAATCAATCGCATAAATAAACTAAAGTAATCCAATATCCAATATCCAATACTCAAGCATGAAATGATTAAACTAATTATTAAAACTAGAATTAACTAAGAAATTAACTAAGAAATTAATTACGAAATTAACTAAGAGTTTAGAGTACTTATTGGAACTAAGAAAGCAGTAAAAAGCTCCAACTATTCCAGAGTTGCACGTCGATCTTGGGCGAAGATTGAATCCCGAACGCGAATTCGATGTTTTTGACGCGTTGTTCTTCGATCCTTGTTCTCCATCTTCAAATCTCATTATGAGATGTGGAATTATGTTTATTATCAGCTAAAATACTCTAGGAGGTCGTGTGTCTCTCCCAAAATCCGAAATATGGAGAGTTTATATAGATATTGCAAGTCTTGGCGCACAAGAAACCCTAAAATCTGAATTCTGGGACGTCGCGTCGACGGTGCGTCAACGGTGCGTCGACTGACGCGTGCCGGTGCTTGGCGTCACCGCTGCCTGGGTGTGCGCGTCGACTGACGCGGGCTTGCATCGATGCTTCAGAAAGTTGCGTCGACCTTGCGTCGACCGACGCCCCTTCAATCAGTACTACAGACAGGCTTTTTAACGACGGTTTTTTTTTCATTTTTAACGGCGGTTTTTGAACCGCCTTTGTATCGACCGCCGTTAAATTTTACGGCGGTTTTTCAAAACCGCCGTAAAAAAGTGGGATTTAACGGCGGTTCTGGAAGACATTTGGCGGCGGGTTTTTGAACCGCCGTAAAATGCAGCATTTTTACGGCGGTTTTGGAACCGCCGTAGATTTCAGCATTTCACGGCGGTTTTTAAAAATACCTTCTAGAAAGTCTGTTTTCCAGGAGGGACAATTCACAACGGTTTTTTAAAAACACCTTCTAGAAAGTAGTAAAAAATTAAAAAAAAAAAGAAATAAAAGATTTGCACCAAAATATACATATTAATAAAGAAAAATTTGAAGCTAATTAGCTATTCCATCTACAAATATGTCAACCATCTCAATTGATTAATATTACCAAAGCCTATAACATTAACCGAAGTCTGAAACTTTACTAAAGACTAAAGTTACATAATAATGTACACAAAGCTTACTATCTCTAGCTCTGCTTGACATCATCATCGTAATCAATACCTCCCATTATCTGTGGAAAGGTTATCAACCAAAATGCAGCAATGCTTGGGTCCTTCATACCTAGAATTATATGCTGCAAAAGTAGACAAAATTAGAAACCCCTGCAGGAAATACATGCAAAAAATCTCATATTTTATAATTCTACTGAGGAAAAAAAAACAATTAAAATAATTCGTGCACTGTATTTATCGAATAAAGAAGAAACAGAGAATTAACTAGCACTAACCTCATAAGGATAGTCCATCTTGCTCATGCTGTTTTGGCTTTCCAAGGAGGTTCCATTATCTTAGCAAATGGAACATTTTAAAAATGTATAACTAATAAACATATAGATGTACCATGTACGTACATATGAGATATGATATATAAGATGTATGATGCACATGAAATTCAAATCACAAACTTTAATATACATAAGCATGTTGATGGTATATCTCAGCTATTTTATGCACGTGTAATTCATCATAAACTTCTTTTCATCAGATTCAAACATTCTCTGGCATAAAGATTCAAGAAAAAAAAATCAGAAAATAAATCGGTATTTTGCCTTTGCATTCAGGACATTTCATAACACCCTGAAAACCAAGGTGAAGGACTAACATCAAAGCTCAATAATCGAGTTATAGTTCAAATGGAAACTCAAAAACTCATCATATCTTAAATACACAGTAGCAAAACAAATACCATAACCTAAACCAGCAAGAAAATACCTCCTCGGTAAAAAATAAATTTGAATATTATTATTCCAGTTCATCACTGCTCATGGATATAATACTAAATTATGTATAGGGTTAGAGGTAGTTTCCAACAATTCAAAACCAACTGTAATTCTTACCGATCCATCACAGTTCGGACATTTCTTTAGATGGCAAAGACAAATGAAGGTCGACACTTGAAGGAAGGTGAACCTAATAAAACTTGTGACAAAAAAACAATAATTCATATGTCGTATGTATCTTCCGAGCCATCCTTGCAGCTTATAGAACATCATGAAAATCCATTTATTGGTTTAATTACAACTAAATTGTGATGAGTGCATAACCGATCATGTTAGCTCACAAGAAAATCTGACTTAAGTAAGATCATATAAGATGTCTCTTTACCTAGATTATACTGACGATTCAATATTTTTTTACACACGTAATACTTGTCATACAGCTTTAAGTTGCACGAACTATACATATCCATTTTATATATCAACACAAAGTGGAGATACCTTACTCCTTACTCGGGCTAAGGCCACTTCGGCATCTCCACTAAAGAAATGTGGACTAGTTGTGTACCTGAAAAGGGACCTCATCAAAAATAAAAATAAAAACAAAAGGAGAGAACTCTAAAGATACAAT
>BMAC01000750.1:65979-105830 GCA_014905375.1 Phtheirospermum japonicum
GTTTTTCTCAATTTACGAACTAAAGTAAAATACATGTACAATTGGGGTTTTAAAAGATATTGAATTGATCATTATGAACTAAATAAATAATTAAACTAATTACTTTAAACTAGATTATCAACTACGAGCTATAATTAAACTACCAATAATATGCAACCATAAATTAAACCTAATCAACGAATCTAAGAGAATAAATGTAAGAAATTATCACTAAGAAATGTATCATATGAATCTAAGAACGAATAACTAAGTATAAATCAATCGTATAAATAAACTAAAGTAATCCAATATCCAATACTCAAGCATGAAACGATTAAACTAATTATTAAAACTAGAATTAACTAAGCAATTAACTACGAAATTAACTAAGAGTTTAGAGTACTTATTGGAACTAAGAAAGCAGTAAAAAGCTCCAGCTATTCCGGAGTTGCACGTCGATCTTGGGCGAAGATTGAATTTCGAACGCGAATTCGATGTTTTTGACGCGTTGTTCTTCGATCCTTGATCTCCGTCTTAAAATCTCGTTATGAGATGTGGAATTATGTTTATTATCAGCTAAAATACCCTAGGAGGTCGTGTGTCTCTCCTAAAACCCAAAATATGGAGGGTTTAAATAGATATTGCAAGTCTTGGCGCACAAAAAACCCTAAAATCTGAATTCTGGGCCATCGCGTCGACGGTGCGTCGACTGACGCGTGCCGGTGCTCGGCGTCACCGCTGCCTGGGTGTGCACGTCGACTGACGCGGGCTTTCATCGACGCTTTAGAAATTCGCACCGACTGACGCCCCTTCAATCGACGCTTCAGAACGTAGCGTCGGCAGTGCGTCGGCCTTGCGTCGACTGACACAGATCATGGCTTGCGTCGATGGAGCGTTGACGCTCGCGTCAGTCGACGCGACAGAGCGTCTGTCTTTATTTCTCGATCTTTTGCTACTCGTTTCACCAGAAAGCTCGTTCTCCTATTCTTGAACATCGAACTTCGTCTATTACGCGCTGAACTCTTCCGGTTACTTAGCTGTAAYGTGAAAACAWCGAAATATCACCTATTWGCATCAATTACGATTAAAATATGGTAAAATAAGTCAGAACTATAAAAATACAGAATTATGCTTAAATTGTCCAACTTATACCAAAAACAAATAGAAAAACGTACTAAAATAGTAATAAAAATAAGGACAAATCTACTCTAATCAAAGCTTCATGATGGGGGCAAGGTGTCTGAGCATGTATTGAAGATGATAGGGTTAATTGAGAGGTTGGCTTCGATTGGAACGAACCTACCTGAAAATGTCTCAGTCAACTTGATCATGAATTCGCTTCCTAGTTCATTTGAAAACTTCATTGTGAATTATAATATGATCAACARGAAAGCGAAGCTTCCCGAGCTTCATAACATGCTTAAGACATATGAGTCTTCCACCTCAAAGGGCAAAGCTGTACTTATGGTGAGTACATCTGCTAGATCTAACCTGAAAGGTAAGAAAAAGCAGAAAAGGAAAACTAAGGCTGGGCCTAAGCCTATGGCTTTGAAGCCAAAAGGAGGTGATCGTAAGAAGTCAACATTGGCTAAAGACGTGTGCTTATATTGCAAAGAAAAGGGACATTGGAAGAGAGACTGTGAGAAGTGGAAAGCATTAGATGTTTCCGGCTCCTCAGGTATGTTTGTCATTGAGATAAATATGTCTATTAATAACTCTCATCGCTGGGTATTTGATACCGGATGTGGCTCACACATTTGTAATAATGTGCAGGGGATAAGTGACAGCAGGATGGTTAGACCGGGGGAAGTTTGCCTGCGCGTGGGAAATGGAGCAAAGGTTGCTGCCGAACGTGTAGGGACTTATGAATTAGATTTACCCTCGGGTTATAGACTTAATTTATATAATTGTTATTTTGTTCCATCGATTATGAGGAATATTGTTTCCATTCCGATGTTAGACATTGAAGGGTTTTCCTTCCATTTTGCTAATAATAATTGTTTATTTACGCATAATGGTATTATTTATGGAAATGCTCCACTTGTGAATGGTTTATATGTTCTTGATTGTAGTTGTGACATTCTCAATGTGCAAAACTAACGTATAAAGTTAAGTAATATGAATAATCCCACCTACTTATGGCATTGTAGGCTTGGTCACATAAATGAAACAAGAATCGCAAGGTTAAGAAAGTTAGACTATTTAACACCATTTGATTTTGAGTCTTATGGACAATGRGAATCTTGTCTCAAAGGAAAAATGACCAACAAGCCATTTTCTGGGAAAGGCATACGAGCAAAAGAGGTGCTTGAGCTGGTTCATACTGATGTATGCGGACCTTTCCCTACTCAAGCTAGAGGCGGTTATTCATACTTCATTACTTTTACTGATGTCTTCTCTAGGTTTGGACATGTGTATCTTCTGAAACACAAGTCAGAGGCTTTTGAGAAGTTTAAGGAGTATAAGTTAGAAGTTGAGAAACAAGTTGAAAAGAGTATTAAGACTCTTCGATCAGATCGAGGAGGAGAATACTTGAGTAAAGAGTTTCTCGATTACTTAAAACTTCATGGAGTCCAATCGCAATGGATGCCTTCTGGAACACCACAAATGAATGGTGTTTCTGAAAGGAGAAATCGAACCTTATTGGATATGGTTAGATCCATGATGAGTTTCTCAGATCTTCCGACATACCTATGGGGGTATGCTTTACTGAACTCAATCTATGTTCTGAATAGAGTTCCATCGAAGTCAGTAAATAAAACTCCATATGAGTTATGGCATGGCAGGAAGCCATCACTTACGCACATGCGAATCTGGGGTTGCCCTACATATGTAAAGAAGATGCTTACTGACAAGTTGGAATCTAAAAGTGAGAAATGTTATTTTGTGGGGTATCCTAAAGAAACACGAGGATACTATTTCTATCTTCCTGGAGAACATAAGATCATTGTTTCCAGGCAAGCGACTTTCCTTGAGGAAGACTATGTCTACAAGGAAAGAAGTCGAAATAAGGTAGAACTTGAAGAAATTCAAGAACCACAAAGTGACATGGAGGTTGAAYACTTGTCTAATGACCTAGACAAAAATTCAGTGGGAGCTTCTGGTCATTCCTATGGTGAAGATTTGTCACTTAGAGAACAATCTTTAGCCAGAGGGAGCATTGATAGAATTGGTGCAGTAATGCAAAATTTATCATCGCAACTAATGGATGACCAAGCAATGGTTGCACAACTCCCTCCTCAGGAAGTTCATGTTGATGACACTTCTGAGGAATCTCAAAATGCTGGACCATCCAGCACAMAAGAACCTTCTCATGATCAGAACACTCAAACGCAAGATAACCAACTTTGTAAGTCTACTAGGTTTCATAGGAGACCGGAAAGACTAAACCTCCTTGTAGAGGGTCAATGTGATGTGGAAATTCCGGACGATGATGAACCTAGAACTTACACTGAGGCTATGTTAGACATTGACTCAAAGAMGTGGCTTGAAGCCATYAAATCAGAAATGGACTCGATYTACACAAATCAAGTTTGGAACTTGGTTGACTTGCTAGTTGGGGTTAGACCCATTGGATGCAAATGGGTCTTCAAGAAGAAGATCGATGCAAATGGTAAGGTACAAACCTACAAGGCTAGGTTGGTAGTAAAATGTTATAGTCAACGAGAAGGAATTGACTATGATGAAACCTTTTCTCCAGTTGTAAAAATCAAGTCCATTAGGATTTTACTTGCTATAGCTGCATACTATGATTACCATATTTGGCAGATGGATGTTAAAACCGCTTTCCTTAATGGTGAATTGACCGAGGAAGTGTATATGATACAACCAGAGGGTTTTACATCTGAATCGAAACCCAAAGTGGTATGCAAGCTACAAAAGTCTATTTATGGACTTAAACAAGCCTCTAGAAGTTGGAACATTTATTTTGACAAAGCGATCAAATCGTTTGATTTTGTCAGAAACAAAGAAGATCCATGCGTTTATAGTAAACGAACTGGAGGGAGTATTGTTTTTATTATTATATATATTGATGACATATTGATAATTGGAAATGATACCCTTGTCATGCAATCAGTAAAGGATTGGTTGTCCAGCACCTTCATGATGAAGGACTTGGGTGAAGCCTGTTATATTCTTGGAATTAGGATCTACCGGGATAGACCTAATATAATATTGGGGCTGTCACAATCCATGTACATAGATAAAGTGCTAAGACGATTCTCTATGGAAAATCCCAACAGGGGACTTATTCCAATGGGTCATGGTATCAATTTATCAAAGAAGGATGGTCCTTCTACTGATAAGGAACTTGAGCGCATGAAAAGAGTCCCATATGCTTCAGCAATAGGATCAATCATGTATGCCATGACTTGCACAAGGCCAGATGTGGCTTATGCACTTAACATGACTGGCAGATCTCAGCAGAATCCTGGGGAAGAACACTGGAAAGCAGTCAAGAGTATTCTTAAGTATCTTAGAAGAACTAAAGAATATTTCTTAGTCTATGGTGGACAAAAGGAATTGGCAGTTACTGCGTACACTGATGCTAGTTTCCAAATAGACCATGATGACTACAAGTCATAATCTGGATATGCCTTCATTCTCAATGGTGGGGTAGTGAGTTGGAATAGTTCCAAGCAAGCTACTACCGCAGATTCGGTAACTGAAGCCGAGTACATTGCTACATCAGAAGCAGCTAAAGAAGCTGTCTCAATAAAAGAGTTCTTGAAAGAATTAGGGGTAGTTCCTAACGTCAGTAGTCCAATACCGCTGTATTGTGACAACACTGGTGCTGTTGCACAAGCTAAGGAACCAAGATCCACGAACAGAAACAAGCATGTACCAAGACGCTACCACTTGATCAGGGAGATAGTGGAGAGAGGAGAAATTAAAATAGAGCGTGTTCCCACGGAAGAAAATTTGGCTGACCCTTTCACCAAGCCATTATGTTCTGGGAAACATGATGAGCATTTTTCAAATCTAGGTATTATATATGTAGGTGATTGGATCTAGGCCAAGTGGGAGATTGAAAGTATGAATGTCCTAGAGACAATCAGATTTAAAGACATTATACTTGATCACAACTATTATATATATCGTAATATATATGGCATTGCATTTATTGAATTATTATTTTTATTGTTTGTGATTATTCATATAAATGTTCCCGTAGAGTTGATGTTGTCATTGATATAGTGAGATCTCATTGATAAAACATTACTCTTAAAATAGCCACGACTAACGATTATCAAGATTGGGATATTGATAATATAATATATGTCGGCATGTGCTCTGCATCACATTTTAGAGAATGCAGTAAGTCTCACGACTGCGAATAATAGTTATTCGTGATGGACACATGGATACGTTGGAGAGTATTGGTAAACCCTACTGATAAGTTATTTATTGTATGTCTATAAACTTATCAGTGTATAAAGCGTGTGATAATCCTTTGACTTGAGGTCAATACGCACCTTGTTTACTGAGTGATGTACTTTGACCATGACCAATGCTTGCACTCCTTTTGGGGTAGATACGGCTTGTGTTGGGTGCATCATGATGTAAATGAAGGTGGTAGTTGAGCTAAGAAAGAATTCATTCCTCGATTAGAATCTCGAGAGAGATCACTCATAATCTCTATATTAGGTCGACTAAAGTCATTGGCCAATGCAAGAGACATGTTCAACATAGTAATTGAAATATTGTCTAGTTGTCGACTAATAAAGATGAGATAAGTTGATTAAGCCATTTAGATAGACACTTGGATAAATCTTAAGCTTAATCGAGTGATTCGGAATGAAAGGAATTTCACCAAAACTTTGTATAAAGGTTATAATTCGCTGACTTCAAGTGAATGTTCTTTATATATTGAGTTCGTCCAGCTAAGCCATCTAGGAGTTTTGTTTGGATCATCATTGGATTGATGTCATATATAAAGGCCTATAGGGTCACACTATATGCTATTAGTTTTCCGATTAAAGAGTGTATCAAGAAAGTATTAAATATTCAATTTAGAATTGTAATATTTAATTGTTAATAATTATGATATTAATTTCTGTTTGATAGAAATTATTTAATTAAACTAAATTGGATCTGGATTTAATTATCTATGTTATATTAATAAAGGTACTTGGGCTAAAATTATTTTGGGCCCATGTCTTGGACAGTCCAACCCTTTTTGGATTAGGGTTCTCTTATGTACCTAGTATAAATATAACATAAAGTCATAAGTTGAAAATAATGATACAACGATAAAACAAGAGAGTTTTTAGAAAAACATAAATCCTAGTTTTGAGATTGGGAGTTCTTGAGCTTTCGTGAGATTTCCTAACTTTCTTCACGATAGCAATACACTGGAGTTGGATCTTGCAGTCGGAGAATTAATCACGTGGATACCATAGTATTGAACTCGGACCTGAATTTACTGTAAGGGTTTCATGCTTTTATTTCGTTTATTTATTATATAAATATATTCGTTCACAGGATAGATTTGTTGGATCTAAATCTTTAAAACTTCCGCTGCACGAGCATGGTGTTCGTCTTTACGAATTCCAACATTTTGTACATATTTTGAGTCATGGTTTAGTCTTTTTACCGTCTTCTTAGGTCAAGAATAAGCTATTTTGCATGATTTTGCATTATTTAGCCTTTTGCTTAGCTTTTTGACTTTTTATTCAATAATTGACTATTTTGAGCTATTTTTCTTATTTTTCTCTTTCAGCCGACTCATTTGACAAAACCCGGGAGATGAAGATCAAGAATCAGCGCTCGAAGTAGCCAAAAGAACAATTATCCGACCGGATAAGACCAAAAACCGATCGGATTGACTTTCAAGACACGCACCGATCGGATAAGACCTACGTCTGACCGATCAAGAGGACAGAGATTTTTATCTGATAGGACCAATGACCAATCCGATCGGATTCGAACGTTACAAATGCAGATTTTCAGGATTCTTCAATTACGAAATGGTTTTTGAGCCTTTAAAACTCAGAAATCTGTAGAGAACACTTATCCTTTCACCCACAAGACTGGATCATATACATTGGAAGAAAGAATTGGCAACTTTCTCAACCTTTGACCTATAGCCCTTACGGAAATAATATTTAGAAGTTCGATCGATTCGGATAATCGTTGAATATGGAGGTTCGTGACAAGATTCCCGGATTCAGCGAGGTTCATTTTACTTCCCGGATTAGCAAAGATTTGGCAAGATCACCGTAGTATCATGATTGAGAAATCTCACGATTTAGTAATCTCTAAACTTTATCTCGTTTATTTAGTTTCGTAGTTCATGTTAGATAGTGATCTCGTGTTATTGTGTTGGATATTTCATATGGATCATTTGTGATTGAATATCTATGAACGATTGTTGACGTTTGGTTTTATAATCATTGGTGACTCGTATTATTCAGATTTGAATAATTGATTTAGTTTATTTTATTTTGGAATTATATTTGGAACATGTTTCGTGAATGCATATCAACTGTTCTTTTGAATGACTGAATAAGATTTGGTGGAATGGTCTTTAGAATAAGTTATAATAATCGTTGTTGAGTTTGTTCATCGATTAAACCACTCTTGCAAAGAGGTTGACGCCCTCGGAGCAAGATAGGTTATCGCGTTTTTAAAATTAATTACTTTGGTGATTTTAGAAACAAAAAACTATTTGATCGCGTGTCTAGTATTAGAATTTGTGTTTTAATGAATATCGTTGACTCCATATTTCCACTCCTCGAGAGATCGACCCGAGTTTAACTTACCGGTCTACAAGTGACCCCGTTCTCTTGCGGGCGAGCTAAACCCTTTCAAACGTAGATGTGCACTTGTTTAACTTGGATTTTTAGTTTTGAAAAGAGGGACACAAAAAGTTCGACATCAAAATTTGGCGTCGTTGCCGGGGAGTGGCAAAGGTGTTAACGAAGTTTATTCGTGTTAAATTTATATTTGTTACGTTTGTGTTAGTCTTTGGTTTACCACTCGATACGTTGAGTTTATTTGTTGTGTATGCAAAGACGTAGAGGCCTAAGAGGTGAACTTACACCATTCATAGACAACATCAAATGAGGATAAAGACCAAGGAGACTCTTTCCTTCCCCCGACGGGAACCAATCTGAAGCAACTCAAGCCATCATGGCAAACAATCCACTTAATGGCGGCCGAGGAACCGGAGGGAGAGGAGGAGGAACAAATGGTCGAGGGAGAGGGCAAGACAACCGCAACTCTCCTCAGAATCAACCATATGGCATGCCACCCGAGGATGACATGCAAAATCAAGATCCACAAAATGAAATCCAAAATGAGGATGCACGAGCGTTTGCTCAAATTGAAAATCAAGAGTATGATTGTGACGAAGAACCGAGAGGACATGGAGTCCTTGAAAATGTTATTCCACTGGCGCGTAATAGGGTACCACAACCCCATGATGACCGCCTAGTGATGTGGCCGGAACAACCAGTCGATCGAACGCCACAACATTACCGAAACCGAGAAGAAGCCCGAGCATTCAACGCATGGGCAAACAAGAGATTCAAAGACAACTATGTTGGAAATGGAGGGCCCCAGCCCCGGAACAACCAACAAAATCACTTTGAGTTCGAGAACCGAGCACGAGGACCAAATCATCCGAGAAACAGGAGGAACGAACAAATGTACCGTGCTTGGATAAATGACGAGTATGACCAACAATATGAAGATGAGCAATACAATGTTGGAGGAAGAAACTTTCGTGGTGGCAGAGGGTAACGATATCCAAACGAACGCCGACAAGGAGACCTCGTATGCCCGACCATTGACCCCTATAGTTCAACAATTGTCTTAAGCCCCGCGGCACGAGACTTTGAATTGATGTCTAACATTGTCAACCAATTTCCAACGTTCTATGATATGGCAAACGAGGACCCGCTCAACTTTATTCGAGAGTTTTACGCGGCGGTGTTCGAAATTACAACATTTGGCTTGAACGAGAACCAACTAAGGATGATATATTTTCCGAGTAGCTTGAAGGACAAGGCCAAATAGTGGCTATTGTCATTATAACCCAATTCCTTAACTAATTAGGATATGGTGTTCAAAAAGTTCATGGGCAGATTTTATTCGGCTCAAACGACGGTAAAACTAAGAAGAGAAATCACCAACTTCGAACAAATGGATGGAGAATCATTCCACGAGGCATGGGAACGATACAAAGGACTCCAAAATGCATGCCCGCATCACAAAAATAGTCCCGAAATGGTCAAAAACTATTTCCACGAAGGATTGTTGCCAAACTTCAAGCAACAAGTCGAGAACAAAGCCGGAGACTTTGGAGACTTAACTGCAATGGAGGCATGGGATTTGCTCGAACTCTTGGGTGAAAAATCGAGGCAAACAAGCTTGAGACCGAGGAAACTTAGAGTAAATAAAGTATCGGTATCTAAAGGGGAGAGTAGCAAACTTGACGAGCTTATGAAACAAGTTGCCATATTAGCAGGGATGATGAGGCGAGAGAAAGAAGTAATGCAACCATCACACGAAACGTGTGGAATTTGCGTAGCATTTGACATGGGGCCAACGAGTGTGACACAATATTTGACAAAGACAAAGACTGGGAGGTGAACTCCATGCAAGAATTCCAATCCAACAACAAATTTGGAAACAAGTTCACTAAAGGCTCGTATAATTCGAGCAACCTCAGATACGGGTCGGGAAGTCCCAATTACGTACCACCACCCAAACAAACGGATCCTCAATATTTGACACAACCACCTCCAAACAAAAATCAAGGAGGACCAAGCAATTACAACTCCTATCAGAACAAGGGACATGGTGGTTATCCACAACGTTTTCCGCAAAGGCAAGGTGGTTATCAACAACAACAACCATATCAAGCTCCACCACCACCACAACAAGCTCCACTCCCCCAAGATTCCGAAGAAGAATTACGACTTTGGAGGCAAAGGCAAGAGGTGTAAATGCTACGCAATCGGGAAGAAACCCTTCGAACCATCGAGTAACCGAACGAAGAAATAAATGGATAAATTGGAGATGATGATAGGGCTACTTTCCGCATCCGTAGAGAAACTCGGAGCCGACCCAACAAAAATCGCCAGTCAACCCGAGCAATCAATGGCCGTGTATATGCTACGAGGAGGCAAGAAAGTCAATAACGAAAATGGAGTGATGGAGGGGGAGAATCAAGATGACGAATGTATTTCAAAGGAAAAATCAGCCAAGGAATCCGACCGGATGGGACACATATCCTATCGGTATGATGGGCAGGAAGTTTTGTTCGATCGGGCCAGAGGAAAAGAAATTTTATCCGACCGGATGGAGCAAAAATCCGATCGGGGTGTTGGATAAAAAGTTTTGTCCGAACAAACAAAGCATAATTTCGGTCGGACCGGAGAACAAGAAATGTTATCCGATCGGATAGGAGAAGGTATCCGGTCGGATGGAACTGATATGCAGGAGAATTTAAGCGTTCTAAAATAGCAACGAGTCATTAGAGACTCGGTACCATT
Source organism: Phtheirospermum japonicum (assembly GCA_014905375.1). Classification (NCBI taxonomy): domain Eukaryota; kingdom Viridiplantae; phylum Streptophyta; class Magnoliopsida; order Lamiales; family Orobanchaceae; genus Phtheirospermum; species Phtheirospermum japonicum. Next base: position 76,464 of record BMAC01000750.1, read on the forward strand.
TCCAAATCGACTCAGGCCAGCGAAAGAGAGCAAGAAATTCATGGAGTTCTACAATATGTTGATGAACGTGAATGTGAACTTACCATTGTTTGATGTAATTAAGGTAATGCCGTGATACGTGAAATTCTCCAAAGAATTAGCTTCAAAGGAAAGGAAGATAGAGGGTAACGGAAAATAGTATTGTCAAAAGAAGTAAGTGCAATTTGCCGTCAACCATTACCACCGAAAGTGGGTGATCCTGGGAGTTTCTGCATCACGATAACTCTTGGGGATGGGCAAAAAGATAGAGGAATGCTCGATTTAGGGGCAGGGATCAACTTGATGCCCTATTCCCTTTACAAACAGTTCAACCTTAGGGAGATGAAACCAACAAGTTTAAGACTTCAGTTAGCCGATCGATCAATGCGACATCCTTTGGGAGTAGTCGAAGACGTTTTGGTGGAAATCGGTACCTTAGTAATCCCCGTGGACTTTATGATATTAGATGATGGAGAAATTGCAAAATTGAGCAAGGAGCACACGATTCTTCTTGGGAGACCTTTCATGGAAACATCACACACCTTGATCAACGTGGGATGAGGAAAAATGACACTTTCAGTGTTTGATGAATCGGTCACGTTTTCACTTAAAAACATTCAAAACATTCCTTCACATTCAATGGAACCCGATTGTTCTTATCTCGATTCAGTGGATCAATGCATGGAAGAATTGTTCGGTATCATACCTTTTGAGGAATGGAATGTCGAGGACGACGATTTTGAAACGGATGGGGTGGTCGACTTATTTGAGATCGAAGAGGAGCACATGAGAAAAACATCTATTCAACCCGTGTTAGAACCCAAAATGGAGTTGAAGCCACTTCCAAGCCACCTCAAGTATGTTTTTCTCGAAGCCAATGAGAGAAAACCCGTGATAATTTTTGCATAACTATTCGAGCATGAAGAAAAAGAATTGATCGAGGTACTTAAAAAGTACAAACAAGCCATTGGTTAGAGCATCGGAGACATTAGAGGGATAAGTCTGGTGACGTGCATGCATCGGATTGAGCTAGAAGAGGGAGCCAAACCAATAAGGGACGAGCAAAGACACTTGAACCCGACACTTCAAGAGGTAGTCCAAAAGAAAATCTTCAAACTCATTGAAGAAGGAATTATCTACGTGTCCGATAGCGAGTGGGTTAGCCCCGTGCACGTCGTTCTAAAGAAAGGAGGCATAAAAATTGTTGAAAATGAGAAGGGAGAGGTTGTTCCAACGCGCTTAACCACTGGGTGGCGCATGTGCATTGATTACCGAAAACTCAATACAGAAACAAGAAAGGATCACTTCCACTTCCATTCATGGATCAAATGCTCGATAAACTGACAGGGCACGAATATTATTGCTTTTTGGATGGCCTTTCAGGTTATTATCAAATAGCGATAGCTCCGGAAGATCAAAAGAAGACTACATTCACGTGTCCTTTTGGCACGTATGTTTACCGGAGGATGCCATTCGGGTTATGCAACGCACCGACAACGTTCTAGTGATGCATGCTATCCATCTTCACCGAGTTCATTGACGACTTCCACGAAGTCTTCATGGACGATTTTTCGGTATATGGCTCATCTTTCTCTCATTGCTTAAATAATTTGTCTAAATTACTTGAAAGATGTGTAGAGTCTTGTTTGCCGCTGATTTGGGAAAAATCGAACTTTATGGTGAAAAGTGGGATTGTGCTTGGGCATGTTATTTCAAGCAAAGGGTTAGAAGTTGATAAAGTGAAAATTAATGTTATTGAAACCCTCCCACCACCTAAAGATGTTAAAGGGATTAGAAGTTTTCTTGGACACGCGGGATTTTATCGGCATTTCATAAAAGATTTTTCTAAAATTTGCCGCTCGTTGTGTAAATTGTTAAATAAAGATGTGCCTTTTGAGTTTGATGATAAATGTCTTGATGATTTTAATTTATTGAAGGAAAAACTCACACAAGCACCGGTTGTAGTTGTACCCAATTGGTCACTACCATTTGAGATTATGTGTGACGCGTCTAACGATGCGGTAGGGGCTGTTTTGGGGCAACGAGTCGATAAATTTCTAAGGGTAATATATTATTGTAGTCTCATGCTAAATAGTGCACAACGTAATTACACTACCATCAAATGTGACATATTTGTCGTAGTATTTTCATTAGATAAATTATGTTCTTATATAGTTGGGTCAAAAGTAATTGTGCACACCATCATGCGGCCTTGCGCCAATTATTTGTTAAAATCCAAAGTAAACCTAGGTTGATTCATTGGGTTCTCCTTTTTCAAGAGTTTGACGTTGAAATCCAGGATAAAAAAGGATGTGAAAATGTGGTTGCCGATCATTTATCTCGCTTGTTAGTAGATAATGAGTCTAGTAAACTTGATTTTGTTGATGACATTTTTCCATATGAGGATGCTAACATTGTTGAAACCATTGGCGAGCCTTGGTATGCTGATTTTGTCAATTATCTTGTGTGTAATATTATCCCTAACCACCTTTCTGCACAAGAAAGAAAGAGGTCTTTGTCTAAATGCAGAAGTTTCTTTTGGGACGATCTATACCTATATAAACGTTTCAAGGATGAACTCTATCGAAGGTGTGTACCGAACGAAGAAAAGAGCGACGTGTTGAGGTTTTGTCATGACGAGGGAGGACATTTCGGGAGTCAAAAGACAGCATTCAAAGTCCTCCAACCCGGTTTATATTGGCCCTCACTATTTGCCGACGCACACCATTACTACAACACATGCGATAATTGTCAAAGGTTGGGCTCGATAGGAAAGAGGAACGAGATGCCATTGGTTCCAAATCAAGTGATCGGAATCTTTGATGTATTGGGCATCGGTTTCATGGGACCATTTCCGAAGAGTGGAGAGTGTACATACTTGTCGGAGTTGATTATGTCTCGAAATGGGTGGAAGCAATACCAACCCGGAAGGCTAACTCTTCTCAAGTTCTTACACGAGAACATTTTCAGCCGTTTTGGAGTGCCAAGAGCGATAATAAGCGACGGAGGGAGCCATTTCTGTAACCGTGCTTTCGAGCGGTTGATGAGAAAATATGGGGTGCAACAAAAAGTAGCAACCCCTACCATCCACAAATGTCGGGACAAGTGGAAACAAGCAATCGACAAATCAAGGGCATTTTGGAGAAGACAGTAAAGCCAAACCGTAGAGATTGGGTGATGAAACTCGTTGATGCATTATGGGCGTATCGAACAGACGACAAAACGGTTTTGGGCATGATTCCTTTTCGATTAGTTTATGGAAAGGCTTGCAATCTCCCGGTTGAGTTAGCACACAAGGCGGAATGGGCAATAAAAAAGCTTAATATGGATGTGAACGAGGCCGGCGAACTTCGGAAGTTGGAGTTGAGCGAGCTTGAGGAAATAAGAAATGATTTTTTATGAGATGGCGTGGACAAGCAAACAAAAGATGAAAGACATGCACGACAAAAAGCTTGTTCCAAAAGAATTGGAGGTAGGGAAACTAGCCTTACTATTTAACTCACGTTTTAAATTGTTTCCAGGAAAACTCAAGTCGAAATGGAGTGGGCCATATTTGATCACTAGTATCAACAAATTTGAGGCCGTTACTTTATACGACAAGAAAAGCAACTCCACGTTCCAAGTCAATGGTCATAGGGTAAAACTATACCATGGGAGACCCATACTTAGAACTGATCATGAGGTCATGCTACTTGACGATCCACCTCAAGACTCTTGAACAAAAACGAGGTAACGTCTAGCAAAGGACGTTAAAAGTTGCTCTTCTTGGGAGGCAACCCAAGTGTTTTTATGATTATTTTTATCTTTGTACATATTTTTCATATTAGTAGTTGTTATTTATGCTTTAAGATGTTTAGAAAGCTTGAAATCAACCTTCAGCATAGACATCCGATCAGAGGGATGAAGGAAACTGGTTGGATCAAACTTTCTGGACTACCATCTGACCGGACAATGGTAATGACCGATCGGACAGGAAATTGCATACAATCCGGTCAGACAAAATAGTATCCTATCGGATGTTGCGATGAGATCAGCTGATTCTGAACGCGGATTTGGTAAGTGCATTACGCAAGGTAAGCCTGATTTGATGAGGATTATGCTGAATATTGGCTGATTCTTGAATCTTTATTTTTGGTACACAAGAGGAAAATTAGGAATGACCTGATTTTCAAAGATCCTTAGACTCCCTTCTCCTAATCCTCTTAACCCTATAAAAACCCATCGTAAGAGTCCTTATTCTTCACAACTATCTTCTTCTTTACAAATCCATGGTGTTTGAATACTCTTTTAGAAGCCATGAGCGAAAACCCACCTCCCCGTTAACCTTGGGTACGGATGGGTAACTAGAAAAAAGTATGAGGATATGGTGGAGAGATTTGAAATAAAATTGGAGGAGCAATGGGAAACAATGAACGAGCTAAGGGCAGATATCTCCAACTACCTCTACGAGGAGATTACGCTTACTGAGGACATAGCCACGCTCCATAAGTACTTTTCCGAAGCGGACGACGAAATCATCAAGGTGAAGGCTGAAATTGATAAGATGGATGAGGAGATGAAGAACCTCGAAGACTTGGCCTATGGACCTAACCCCCCTGATAGCCCGAATAGTGTTATAGGATCTTAGTTCCTTGTTTACCTTAAGTTTATGCAATTATGTTCAGGATTTGGCTTGTTTGGTTGAATTTCTAGCTTAAATAAGAGCAATTATGCCCAATTATTGAATAAATAAAGATTTGTGCTTGAATTATTTATTGTTATTTAACGAATTTTTCGTGAGTGTTGCAGGGACAAATCGATGTACATTATTTAACTAAAATACGAAATATATATATATATATATATATATATATATATATATATATATATATATATATATATATATATATATATATATATATACAAAAAAAACCAAAAAATAATAAAAAATAAGAAAAATAAAAATAAAATTTTACGACGAACAGTACCATCCGACCGGATGGAGAGCTAAACCGATCAGATAAAAGTTATTGGAGAACCATCCGACTGGACAAAAGCACTATCCGATTATACCAAACATACTGGACTCACATCCGATCGGACAGGACCATCATCCGATCAGACGACAGCGCAAAATTTATATAAGTCAGTTTCTTAAACTCAAAAATTTCACAATTTAATTCATTTCTCTTCTATTTTTACAGAGCAACAGAGAAAAATCATTCTCAAGGCAAACCTAATCCCGTATTCTTGCAAACAAACATATCCGATCGGAGAACTACATTCAAGCAATTCCGTCCATTCGGACGAAAAAGAGCAAGCCCAATTTGTTCCTTCAAACCTCAAGAACACGAATCTGAGATTCGAGAGGTACAACGGCTTGAACTCAAACTCTTTAACTGCTTGGGAATTGATTTGTAGGGATTCTTGAAAAGGGAGTGATTTTTGGGAGATATTGGAGTTGATTTTTGGTGAAAGTTTGCTGCACGGAAGGTGTTCGACGAAAGTCCCGAGAGAGTTTTTTGTGCTACAATTTTCGAAATCTTATCGAAATGGCTTCCAGTTCGAAAACGAGAAAAGGAAACAACTCGGGGAGAAGCCGGGGGAAAGAACCGAGCAACGCCGGGGGAGGCTTTGCTCCGTTCAACCTGATCGATGACAGGGAGGTGAAGTTGTTTAAATCCTTGATTGCAAGGGATGTTTACGCTCCTCGGCACATAGATGTTGATTTTTGGAACCGCAAGATTGCGTTGGGTGACAAAACGGAAGAAAAGTTCATGACGGGCATTAGGGCCCTAAACTTGGAGAAATGGGCGGACGTTAAGCAACCCGGCCACCGACTTCTTATATTGGAATTCTTCACAACTTACAAGCCGGTTGCCGATGGCTCTTATGATTGCCGACTCTGCAACCAACCATTACATACCTCAAAAAGAGACCTTGACGACATCTTCAGAATAAACAGCGATAAACCAGGGGATGGGTCATTTCAACCCGATGATTACGACAAGAAAGTTTGGTGGGAGAAACTTACGGGGGCACCACCGGAGCCCGGATGCCATTTTAATTCCACTTCAATGCGATCAAACGCGATGTACTTGACGTATAAATTCTTCATGCAAGTGTTTTTGGGAAAAGAGGACATGACGAGGATCTCATCGTCCGAGTTGCGAGCATTGTGGATCACGCACCACCGGGGTGACGTGAAATTGTATCCACTTTTGACCGGGGCAATAGAGAACGTTCAATGAATGAATGATAAGAAGACAACAAAGCTCACCTTAGGCACGTTTGTCACTGAGCTCGCACGATAATATGGCATCGACACTTACGACGATGATGTTGTATATCCGAGCATGCCAATGCTAGTTGAAAGCAGAACTTTCAACAGTCGGAACATATCTATCCCGACCTTCATGATGGGCGTGGAGAAGACAAGGTCCGAAGTCTTTGAAGACACTAACGACGATGAGGATGACAATGATGACGAGGATGAAGAAGAGAATGAGGAAGATGATGAGCAGGACGAGGATGATGGAAACACGAGTTTCCAAAGTTATGAGCACGATAACTACGGGGGAAGCTCGTATGGAGAAGGGTCGGGTGATCACTATTATTACTGAAGAGCGATGGAGGCAGCAGCAGGATTTCCAAGCGAGCATGATGGATCAAATGAGGCAAATGAGCCTCAATCAAGAAGAATACACTCGGAACGCTCGCCAGGATACGTGGGAGGCAAGAGAGGAAGCAAGGACGTTTCAAGGTTCCTTGGAGAGATTGGAAGCCAACATGACACAAACGAACCAATATCTTTCTAGGTTGAACGACGTCCAAGCCAACCACGGATACCTCATCGCCATTGATGAACGTCTGACGAGGATCGAGCATCGCTACCCACCACTGCCTCCGGACGACATTGACCAATAAGCAGGCTCGTTCCCCAATTTGTATCATTTCTATCCAAACTTTTATTTATGTTAATTTTAAATTTATGTTGGGTGCGTGAGTGTCTGTATTTAAATAATTGATTTGAATTTTTTCATGTTTGAACTGTCCCTACCCCATTATTATTTATTTTGGTCAGCAACCAGGAGTTTGCTAATTTCTTTTTGTAGGGGGTGAAATCGGTCGATTTTCAACCGAAAATAGGCATCATCCGGTCGGACGAGAGGAATATCCGACCAAATAAAACATATTATTCTGTTGTCCGACCGGACAACAACATTCACCGATCGAACATGTCAATTACATATCATCCGATCGGACGGGTGATATATCCGACCGGATGGAACTGTTTGCATGCATAATTCAAATTGTTTCATTTTATTTTTGTCATTTCATTTAGTAACTACGTAGTAACTAACCAACTGCTTATTTCAACCTATGTTGAAATTATTCCCATGCTTATTGTGTTTGTACTGGCATGCCTGTCAGAATCATGTATAGTGTGATCTATCGTTAGAGTCTTCTGAGCTTGTTTAGTGCAAAATTTTCAAAACCTATATATATATATATTTAAAACAACACTTAGTCGTTAGCAAATTTGTGAAGCTTTCAAAATTCGATCACCTTGCTTTCAAAGTTTGAATAAAACCCATGTGAGAAGCCTTGTATGATTACCAACATTACGTGTTTTGATTCGATAAGTGTTTTGAGAAGTCTCTAAGTCGCATGTGTACATTTGATTTCGAAAATGATGATAGGCACATATAAAACCCGATTCCGTCTATATTCAAAAATAAAAACCACTATAAAGTCCTAATAAGCCCCTTTGAGCCTTTATTCCGTCTCTTTGTTAGCCATGAGCATCATTATAGCTTGATTTGCATCTTTTTGTACATATTTTTGCTTTTATTTTTGTATCACGTTGCGTGTGTTTCGCTTGCTTTTAGGTGTTTTGGGAGTCGAGTTGGCCGTTTTTCGTTATTTCTAGGTTTTCTTAGTTTTTGTACGTTTTTGATTAGTTTTCGTAGTTTTTCACTATTTTGTTTTTCTCTTGGCCGTAGGACGTCCAAGCGGGGCCCACGCTCATTTGGGATCGTTGATACTCGACTCGGGAATGGATGGACAAGCAAGGAAGCGCAACGGACGAGGCTCGATTAACCAGCGAACGTGAAAAGAACGAGGAATCGAGCCGGGTGAAGCAATCCAGTCGACAGACTGGAGTTCAGTCGATCGACTGCCCTTCTAGTCGATCGACTGGAACTCCAAAATCGACTGGATTCCAGGGACTTTTGGCATTTTGGACAATGCAGTCGATCGACTGCCGATGAGGTCGATCGACTGCTGTCGATCGACTGGAACTCCGAGGATCGATTGAATTCTAGGGCATTTGGCCATTTTGACAAGAGCAGTCGATCGACAGGAGAGTCAACCGATCGACTGCCAGTCGATCGACTGCTTTACAGTCGATCGACTGAAAAGTAGATTTTGTGAAGATTTAAGTAATCAGACGTCTTTTCGAAGCCAACAACTTGTAGCTGAGGGTCCTTTCCTCTCCAAGGAAGCTTCTTCAACCAAATCTTTCCCTTTTCATTTTTAATCAATCTAAATCCTAGAAATTAGTTAGTAATTAGTTACTAGTTTAGTTTAGTTTTAGATCTTATTAATTAGTTGTTCAAGCTTTGGTTTGGCATTTCTTTTGTGAAGAATCCTTCAAGTTCCAATTCCATTTCAAGCTTTTGTGGATCATACATTTGGTAATATCTTTCTATAATATAAGTTTTAATTTCATGTTATTTCTTTTAATCTTGTATTGATGCTTGGATCATAGTTTAGTTGCTATTTTGATTATCAAAAACTTTATTTTCATTTTATAGCTTTTTGAACTTATGCTTTTAAGTTGTTAAGTTGATTAGATCAATTTCTAAGTTTTTATAAGTTTTATAAATCTTCCCTTTTTCAAACTTTAATTTTTGTTAAATTAATGTTGACTTTTTCAAATAAGCTTGACTTTAATTTTCCCTCCATTTCCCTAATTTAAATTATGAGCTTTCTTCGTTAATTAGTTTAGATTAATCATTTTAAAATAAGCTTTAATTTCCTTTTCACATTTTAATGTTTTCCAAACTTCTATTTCAATTTAAAGTTTAGCTATAAAAACCAAAACCGAATCAATGACTATGGCTTTCCTAGTTTAGAATAGTTTAGTCGCTACCGACGATAAGAGCAATTAAGAAACCGACAAGCCGATAACATCCATCCTCGAGAGACACGACTCGGGAAGAACTTGCCGCCCTACAACCGGCTCCGTACTCTTGCGGAGACGGATTCCGAAACTAGCGCGTCGGAGAATTCTTCGATCATAACTCTTATTTCACTTAAGTTTGTGAGATGAGAGTTTATTTATTATTGTTTCTATTGAGATTGACGGATTGCAGGGTGGGAATTAGTGGAGTTTGTAAAAAAAAAAAAAAAGAGGAAACTAAGGGTGCTTAAATTCTTTAAGAGCGTCTTCTTAGGTCAAGAATAATCTATTTTGCATTATTTAGCCTTTTGCATAGCTTTTCGACTTTTTATTCAATAATTGGCCATTTTGAGCCATTTTTCTTGTTTTTCACTTTCATCCGAATCATTTGACAAAACCCGTGAGATGAAGACCAAGAATTAGCGCTCGAAGTAGCTAAAAGAACAATTATCCGACCGGATAAGACCAACAACCGATCGGATTGACTTTCAAGACACTCACCGATCGGATAAGACCTACGTTCGACCGATCAAGAGTTCATAGATTTTTATCCGATCGGACCAATGATCAATCCGATCGGATTCGAACGTTACAAATGCAGATTTTTGGGATTCTTCAGTTACGAAACAGTTTTTGAGCCTTTAAAACTCAGAAATCTGTAGAGAACACTCATCATTTCACCCACAAGACTGGATCATATACATTGGAAGAGAGAATTAACAACTTTCTTAACCTTTGACCTATAGCCCTTACATAAATAATATTTAGAAGTTCGATCGGTTTGGATAATTGTTGAAGATGGAGGTTCTTGACAAGCTTCCTGGATTCAGCGAAGTTCATTTTACTTCCCGGATTAGCAAGGATTTGGCAAGATCACCGTAGTATCGTGATTGAGAAATCTCACGATTTAGTAATCTCTAAACTTTATCTCGTTAATTTAGTTTCGTAGTTCATGTTAGATAGTGATCTCATGTTATTGTGTTGGATATTTCATGTGGTTCATTTGTGATTGAATATCTATGAACGATTGTTTACGTTTGGTTTTATAATCATTGGTGACTCGTATTATTCAAATTTGAATAATTGGTTTGGTTTATTTTATTTTGGAATTACGTTTGGAACATGTTTCGTGAATGCATATCAACTGTTCAATTGAATGACTGAATGAGATTTGGTGGAACGGTCTTTAGAATAAGTTATAATAATCGTTGTTGAGTTTCTTCATCGAGTAAACTACTCTTGCGAAGAGGTTGACGCCCTCGGAGCAAGATAGGTTATCGCATTTTTAAAATTAAGTACTTTGGTGATTTTCGAAACAAAAACCTATTTGATTGCGTGTCTAGTATTAGAATTTTTGTTTTAATAAACATCGTTGACTCTGTATTTTCACTCCTCGAGAGATCAACCCGAGTTTAACTTACCGGTCTACAAGTGACCCTGTTCTCTTGCGGGCGAGCTAAACCCTTTCAAACGTAGACGCGCACTTGTTTAACTTGGATTTTTAATTTTGAAAAGAGGGACACAAAAAGCTCGACATCAGAGATATCACTAGTTATTTGAAATTTTAATTTGATATAATGCATCATGGGAAAACTCGGTCATGTTAAGGCTTTAAACTAAAACCGAGTTTGAGGAATACTAAATTCTACAATTGATTATATCCAAGAGATGATCATGCAATTAAATATGGATAAGTGTAATATGTTAGCACTCATATGATTGGTCAAAGTGAAGATATAAGAAAATATCAATTTTGTCAATGGAATGACGAAGAACTGGTGAGAGCTGAAACTCTCTACCTACGTTTAATATGCGCATTATTGTACCATTACTAATACACTTGACCAAATATTAATTTCTCAAAATTTTTTATGTTGATTTAACTCAAGAAAGCGCAATGTCACTGGAATGGAATCAAAATGTAATTTGATACCTAAAAGAAACCATTGACGTGAATTTATTTTTCCCATTCATAAATATAATTGGGACTGCAGATGGACTTGTAACCCCAATAAAAAATGTTGAGTTTACTTCCTAATGTGAAACACCAAATATTATCGTTGATGTTGGTTACTCATTCGATCCATGTAAGAGATCATTATCATACATGTAGTAGTTCGTGAGTATCTAAGGTTAATGTTATGATCATTCATATATCTGATAATAGTGGCTTGAACTCTATCACTGAAGAAAATGATAATACGAGTAATATCACCACAACTCTTCTACAACCAACAACTATGCACTTCTCACGAATCAAGTAAATTGAGGAAGTTGAGACTTTCAAAGTTCTCTTGATAAATGTACATATCAAGGAGAGGTGTAGACTTTAGGGGGAGTCTCAACATAGGTGCGTTGTACTCTTTTTCCTTAGACCAAGTTTTATTTTTCCCATTGGGTTTTGTTACTTGACAAGGTTTTAATGAGGCAACAATGAAATACCATTTCACCATTTGACTTGGCACAAGGGGGAGTGTTGAAGGAAAAACACAATTAGTGTGCCTTCGTCAATAAGTAACTGATGAAGGATAATTTAGGTATTTGTTATCTTTATATATTATGGAAATATGTAATTGATACTCTATATAAAGGGAGTCTTTAATGAATAAGAGAACCCTAATTTCTACCGTCTCCTTTGCTCTCTTTTATGTTTTCTCCTTATGTTTTTCCTTTTACAAGAAGTAGTTTTCCTTTTTCATAGCCACACGGATCTCCTTCTATGTGATCTCCTTTTACAAGAAGTATTTTCCCTTTGTCATAGGAAATATAAATACCAAATTCTATTAAAAGAATACCCAACCTCACCCCCCCCCCCCCCCCCTCTCTCTCTCCCCTCGTTGCAACCTCCACATTCTCATCTCACTTCTCCGTTTAATCTCTTCACCCCAGCCACTCTTACGATAGATAAGGAACCCAGGCAAAGAAACTCCCATTAACATAGCCAGTTTTGTTTTTGATAGTCATCTATGAAAATCCGATTTGATTGAATTCTTGGGGGAAATTAGGGGCGAGGATTAGGAATTCCACCCAGTAGGGGGCTAGGGTTTGGCTCAACACGTTTGAGACCACCAAGGCAGCTCCGATGACTTAAGATAACGCGAGCGTTAGGATGCAAGAGCCCAAGGCGCTGCTCTGTTTTCCAATCGAGATCGTGGAGTTGGCTTATTTCTCTTTGAATACTAGGCCATAAGGTCTCTCTGCCCCATCGTCATTTTGAGGGACGGCGTGGATTACACTCAGCTTCTGGAAGCTACGGATAAGTACACTCAATGCCAGCCAAAGTTAATCTAATTTTATAGTTCATAATTTAGTGGATTTCTCTTATAATTTTGTGGTTTTATGTATGAACTTATTAAAGTATAATGCATGGTGGGCAAACTGCAGGTGCTCTTTTGTATGTATGATCTGAATATCTATTCGTGCGTGATATATGTTGGTATTTGTGGTAGCGACCTCATTTCTTTGAAGAAGCATTTCTTCTGAGAGGTGGGCGAGCTGGTTTGTAGAGTAGCGACCTGGAGTATGAGGATGAGTTCTCATGTAGGGTCGCGACCTCTTATGTTTTTAGTTGGGCGCTTTCTGTTAGCTTGGTCATGGGCTTTATAAATACTAGGCCCGAATGGGCTCATATGGATGGTATTGTGGGGTCCCGGCGGACTGTATGGAAAGAATCACAGGCCTAGGCCTATTCTGGTAATTTAAGCGAGAAATCCATTATTTATGGGAACTTAACATACATAGAAATCCTAATTCTAAGTCGGTCATGGTATTTATGGAATTATGGTGGTAGAAGGAAACCCTGGCTTGGGGAGCACGTCTCTTGTCTCTATAAAAGGGGTGCATTCCTCTCTTTATTTTAAAATTTTTTTTTATCGTGGTTTGAGCTCTCAAAAATATCTCTCGCACTCGCTAACTTAAGCATCGAAGGACATTCGTCGGGGCCGTCCACCGCCTTGGTTGAAGGTGTTGTTTTGCAGGATCGGTTAGGTCGCCAGGAGGCTTTTTGGAGATCTATCAGGTCGCTGTGACGTAATTGGAAGCTGTTTAGGCCGCTGATCTCAGATCTGAGGTTAGTACCCCTATTCTTCGTAACCAATCATTTTTGTTTTATCAAGTGGCACCGTCTGTGGGAAAGAGGGACATCGAGTCCTTGAGCAAAAGACGTGAGAAATTTCACAAGCGCAGTATGAAGGATAAAATCCAGCCTAAGATCTTGGATTTCGGTCCTGGATAGAGCAAGTCAAAGAAGAAAAACAAGATGGCAGAAATCAATAAAGGAGAACCAATAAAAGACGGACGAACACCTTCTCATGAAGAACCAGCAATCCATAACTTGGGTGGCACACCACCATCCTCACCAAGGCAACACAACGAAAAAGAGCCTGGAGGAGACTTAGAAGCGAAGACACAGGAGGTTGTGGTGCAAAAGACGGTCCATATAGGGACGAAAGAATGGAAAGATTTACCCAAAGATAAGCCCTATCAAATCAACAAGGGGTTTTTAGAAGGGCTTATGGATTTTGTGCCTCCAGAGAAACGGGAAGAACTGAACAAGTACCTAGCAGGCGAGTTGGGTACTCCGAGAGAAAAGGCTGACGGATCGAAAGGCGGGTAAGGAGATAAATCGGTAATAAAAAAGACAAACCAAAGCGAAAGGTCTCTGTCTCGGAGATCTTCCCACGGAAGGAAGAGTGGGGGTAAACGAAAACAGGGGGATTCCTCCAGTTCTACTTCATCCACGAAATCTTATATCCGCAGGTATAAGTACAAGAAAGCAAAGAAGGTGAAGATAAGACGGAGACACTATAAACATCAAGATCGGTGGTATAGTAAACATACCAGTGAGAGTGGAACGCAAACCTCAAGTACAGATGGTGAATCCCGAGATAAATCACATAAGAGTTGAGCTAAGTACGATGAGGAGAATGGGGAGAGTGAGGTCGGACCAGGAAACAAGGTATTTAGAGATATGCAGGAGGCCTTGTTAAACTTGCAAAGGCAGGTGGAAGGAGAGAAGCTCGACGAAGATAAAGGACATTCTCTTTCAAATGATATGTTGTGAGCTGTGATGCCCAAGGGGTATAAGTCGTTTGAGTTCCAAAATTGTGGGGTGACGGATCCAGTGGAACATTTGCAGCTCTTTGAAAACAAGAGGATGTTACACGGATATACAGATGCTGTGGCGTGTCGGGCCTTTGTCTCTACCTTAAGGGGAATCGCACAGAGCTGGTTCTATCAATTGGCAAAAGGAAAAATTACCAGCTTTGAGGTGCTGCGAGCAGCTTTCTTAAAATAATTTTCTAGTGTGAGACAGAATGCGAAGACTGCACAGTCGCTCTTTACTATGGTGCAGTGACCTTGAGAAACCTTGAAGCAGTATGTTAACAGGTTCACTAGTGCCACACTATAGGTACCTACTGCTACGGATGAAATGAAAGCGGGAGCTTTACATCAAGGGTTGAGGAGGGAAGACCTACGCAAGTCGTTGGTTAAGAAAGTGGCGCGAACATACGATGAGGTCCTGGAGAGATGCAACAAATTTATACAAGTGGAGGAAGCTGAAGAAGAATATCGTGTCCAATTTGGCGGGGAGGTCGCGGATACCGGAGGTAATATTTCAAGGAGGGACGTCAGAAGAGAACCCAGGAGGGTGGAACGCGGACTCCTAACTCCGAGTCCCACGGTGAGGGAAAAACCCGAGGTAGATATGTGAAATTGGAGGAACGAGGATTTTACACCACTGATCTATCCGTGAGCTAAGGTGTTTACTATCATGGAATGCCTGATACCTAATGATACAAAATGGCCAGAAAATCGCAAGCAGCTCCCTACTAATCCCAAATCGGATTTCTTTTGCTTGTTTCACAATAATTATGGTCATTCCACGGAGAGGTGCATGCATCTTAAAGAGGAAATTGAGAGGCTTATAAAAGCTGGGCATTGGAAAGAAGTTATTTATAAAGATAGAGAGCCAAGGGAACCAAGGCAACCATTGCCCCCACCACCACCGAGAAATCCACCTCAGGATCAGGTCGAGAGGCAGCCACAACAAGGAAATCAGGGACATAATGGCCCAAGAAGAAATGAGGGAAGAATAAATATGATTTCAGGCGTATCGACGGATGGCGATACTAATAATGCACAGAAAAAACATGTTAAATCGTCTCGACCGGGAACGTGGGAGGTTGTTAGTGTGAGTCAATGCCCCCAAACATCCGGACCAATCATCTCTTTTGGTCCTAATGAGCGACGCGGGCTGCAGGAAGATCATAATGACGTGTTAGTAATTGAAGCTGAGATAGAAGGGTACGAGGTCGGCAGAATTTTTGTGGACAATGGGAGCTCAGTCAACATAGTATACACGGATTATCTTGAACAAATAAAGTTGGAGACCAAAGTGTGACCTGTGAATACGCCCATATACGCATTTAATGGGGTACAAGTGATTACGAAGGGAGAGCTAACACTGGCAGTGGTATTTGGGAGGGAGAAGTTGCAGGTTAAGAGGAATTTGAAGTTTTTGATAGTCCGAGGGAGGTCGGCATATAACGCAATATTAGGTCGACCTGCCCTTAACGCATTCCAGGCAGTGACATCAACATATCACATGAGTATCAAGTATCCAGTGGGAGATAAAGTGGGGGAAGTTATTTCCGAACAGCAGGTCGCAAGGTCGTGTTATCAAATGACGGTCAGGAAGGGGTTAAGTGAGAACAAGCGGGATAGAGATGAAGATGTAACAGAGGGTATACTTAGTGCAAAAAAGCTAAAAGAACAAGAGAATTATGTGCGGCCACACGAGGAGTTAATGGAAATTTTGTTGGAGGAAGGTCGCCTGAAATACACTACAAAAATTGGGACCTTGATGGCAGAGACACTGAGAGAGGAGATAATAAAACTATTGAGGGAGTTTCAGGATGTTTTTGACTTTGGAGATGGAGAACTAACAGGAGTGTCTCCGGAGGTCGCGTAACATCATTTAAATGCAGACCTGGAGGCGAGGTCGGTTAAACAAAAGAGAAGACATTTTGGGCCTGAACTGGACAAGATAATTGAAGAGGAGGTGCAGAAATTGCTGAAAGCCGGCCACATTCAAGAAATTCAATTTCCAGAGTACCTGTCTAATGTTGTGATGGTGCTGAAGCCAGGACATAAATGGAGGATGTGTGTGGATTTCTACGACTTGAATAAAGCCTGTCCAAAGGATCACTATCCTTTGCCAAGAATTGATTAATTGGTAGACTCAACCTCAGGGTGAGAGCTGCTGAGTATGATAGATGCTTCACAGGGGTATCACCAAATACCTCTTGCAAAGGAGGATCAGCCCAAGGTGAGCTTCGTCACTTCAACAGGGACGTATTGTTTTGTATCCATGCCCTTTGGTCTTAAAAATGCGGGAGCAACCTATCAGAGATTGGTGGATAGAATGTTTAAAGATTTGCCGGGATCTACTATGGAGGTTTACGTAGATAATATGCTAGTAAAGAGAAAGAAAGCAGAATCCCGTGTGGAGGACCTGAGAAAAATGTTTCTTATACTGAGGCAGTCAGGATGAAGCTTAATCCAAAGAAATGCGCGTTTGGTGTGCGATCTGGGAAATTTCTGGGATATATGGTGACGGAAAGGGGTATTGAGGTCAATCCAGAGAAGGCGCGGGCTATTTGGAGATGCTACATCCTCTAACAGTAGGCGACGTACAGGTGCTTACAGCTCGCATTGCAGGTCTTAACCGTTTTATTTGCAGGTCGGCAAAGAGGGGTGTCCCCTTTTTCAGAGCACTCCGGAAAGGGTCCAAGTTCGAATGGACCAAAGAAGTGGCGGATGCGTTTGAGGAGTTGAAACATACTTAGCTGAGATATCATTGTTGACCAAGTCGATGCCCGGAGAAGACCTGATCCTGTATATATCGGTTGGAGAGGTCGCAGTAAGTTTGGTGCTAATCAGAGAGGATCTAGGTACGCAGAAACCTATCTATTATATCAGTAGGATGCTTAGAGGTGCTGAGTTGAACTATTCCGAGTTGTTGAAGGGGGTTTTTACGCTGATTTGTACAGCCAGGAAACTGCGTCCATACTTTTGGAGCCAAAGGGTGAAGGTACGTACCAATCTAGCTCTCAAGCAGGTTCTGAGTAACCTAAACGTGTCAGGAAGGCTGATAAAGTGGGCTGTGGAGTTGAGTGAATACGATGTGGTGTACGAACCTAGGGCATCTATCAAAGCACATGTGTTGGCAGATTTTTTTGCAGCAGATGGTGCGTCCATCTTATTCAGGTGACAAGATAAAGGCAGGGTATTGTATACTAACGGATCAACTATGGTGTTAGGAGCAGAGCTGCGGATTGTGTTAACTAGCCCAGAAAGAGAAAATTTAGAATTCGTGATTAAGCTGGGATACAAGGCATCTAACAATGAGGCTAAGTATGAAGTTATGTTACAGGGTGTAAAAATGGCGAGCGATCTTGGGGCAAGGAAAGTATGGGCATACACAGATTCGTAGTTGGTAGCTCGTCAGTTTGATGGTTCTTTTGAAGCGAAGGAGGAACGCATGGCAGTATACTTAAATAAATTATGAGAAGAGGTCGCCCATTTTAAGGAATTTAAGCTGGAACACTTGCTACGGGCCGATAATACCCGGGCTGATCAGCTTGCTAGGATAGCAGGCGCAGTGGGGACTTGTGACACTCGAAAATTTACGCTAATGGAGTTCAGCCACAGTAGTGTGGAAAAGGTAAAGGAGGTAATGGAGCTCGATTTTAACGATGATTGGCGCACGCCCATATGGGATACTCTCATTAAAGCAAAAGAAGGTGCAGAACGGTTGACAGCAAAGGAAACTAAAACGGCGGCTCGTTTTTGCGTTATAAATGAGGAATTATACAATAGGTCGCGCTTTGGACCTTTCTTGAAATGTTTGGCTAAGGAGCAAGGGTTGGAAGTGGTAAAGGAGATAAACAAGGGGTATTGTGGTAATCATGCGAAGAGAAGAGCGCTGGTTGGCATAACGTTGCTGGCTGGTTTCTTTTGGCCAGGAATGAAAGGTATGGCTGGTGACCTGGTTAGAACGTGTAAGAAGTGCCAGATGCATGCTCCGGTTATCCATATACCTGCCGAAGATATGATGGTTATGAGCTCTCCTTGTCCCTTTGCACAATGGTGAATTGATATCGTGGGACCTTTTCCAAAAACACCGGGCAACAAACAAAACCTTGTGGTGGCAGTGGATTATTTTACATAGTGGGTGGAGGCTGAAGCGGTTACGGGCATAAGCAAGCAAGACATGATGGACTTTATTTTTAATAACATTTTTTGCAGGTTTGGTGTCCCGCGAGTGTTGGTGTATGATAATGGAACCCAATTCTATGGGCAGAAAATCCAGGATTGGTGCAAAGAAATGGGTATGAAGCAACGATTTGCTTCTGTGGAACACCCCCAAACTAATGGGCAAGTTGAAGTTACTAATCATATCATTGTGCAGGGTATTAAGCTACGATTGGAAAAAGTAGGCGGGCTTTGGGAAGAAGAGCCCGCGTCGGTCTTGTGGGCTTATCGATCAACTCCCCGATCTTCTACGGGGGAGACGCCATTCAGTTTGGTCTATGGGATAGAAGCTATTATTCCGGCTGAGATAGTAGGTGGATCGCAGCGCTTAGCGGCATTTATGTGGAGGAAAATGAAAGGATAACAAGGGGAGCAATTGAGACGATCGAGGAATTATGAGAGAATGCTGCGGCCCAAGTAGAACGTTATAAACAAATGATATAGGCTGCTTTTAACAAACGTGTTAAACATCACTGTTTCAGGTTGGTGATTTGGTATGGAGGCGGGCTGATGCATTGCGTAAAACCAGGAAGCTTGATCGAAATTGGGTTGGGCCGTTCAAAGTGATTAAAGTGTTATGCGGAGGAGCATATGTACTCGAGAATGGTGAAGGGAAAGTTCTACCGAGGAGCTGGAATGTGTGTCATTTGAAGAGGTATTACGCTTAGATGGCGGTCTGTTTGTGTTTTACCCTTCGGGGCGATTGTTTCATTACCCTTCGGGGTGGGCTGTTTGTGTTTTACCCTTCGGGGCGGTTGTTTCATTACCCTTTGGGGCGGGCTGTTTGTGTTTTACTCTTCGGGGAGGTTGTTTCATTACCCTTTGGGGCGGGTTGTTTGTGATTTACCCTTCGAGGAGGTTGTTTCATTACCCTTCGGGGCGGACTGTTTGTGTTTTACCCTTCGAGGTGGTTGTTTCATTGCTTCGGGGTGGGCTGTTTGTGTTTTACCCTTCGGGGCGGATAATGGTTTTACATTGTACCCTTTAGGGTGGATAGCTTTTTTTAGTATCTAGAAAATCTCGGCGAACGATTCATATATTTTCATGGTTTTTAAAAATGGTTAAGTGATGTGATTAAGTATGTGGTTTGGCTGTCTCCAAGAAGGATATGTTTGACTTACATATCCTTATTGGATTGTTGTGATTTTGTAGTATAAATGGTTATGATTTTGCGAGCTAACATGTTTAACATATATCTGCGAGCTCGTTTCAGCTCCTTTGGATTGCTTTTTGCTCATGGTTTGATGGTTTTGTTTTGAACTTGTGGTTTTATTTGTGGTCGGAAATATGGTTGTGATTTACTTAATTTTGAAGGAGCTTGGTTACGTGACTCGCACGACCTATATTGACTTATGGTTTGAGTTACAGGTTTATACATGGTTTAAGTTGCAGGTTTATAAATGGCTTGAGTTGCAGAATTATGCATATAATAAACATAAAAATGGGAATTATTCATACAAATGAGCAGAATTGTTCATATGTCATGAGAGTAAAAAATACAGGTTTTGAGCTATCAGTTCGTGTTGGGAGCAGGAACAAAGTCTTCTAAGGATATGTCCAGCTCGGTAGTCAGTTTGGCGGATAGCACAACTCGACCTTGGCAAGATAGACACCACTTGGCATCGAGGGGCTAATTCATGTCGCCTTCAAAAGAGCTGAATGGAGGCAGCATGTCAATGATAGCTGGCACGTCGGGGGCATAGGTGACGTTCAGGGCCGCGAGCTGATCCTTGATTATCCCCGTAGCCTTGTGAACCCATTCCCTGCTGCCCACAACCATCTTACCAAAGTACAGCGACGAATTCTTATAAGCTTTCACCAGCTCTTCCCGGTAGGCACTTAGGTATTTTTGGCCTACTTTGCTTAACAAGAAGGTTCGCCGCCCTTCAGCCATAACTCGATCATGAGCCACCTAGTTCTTCTCCTCTTTAGCTCGCACAACCCCCTCGAGTTTCTGAACTTGTTCCTTGAGTTTATCGACTTGGCGAGCTTTCTTCAGGGCCTCCTTGACCGCATGGCCAAATGAGCTGTTTCATATTTCTGGCTATCCACCTGGCTCTTCAAGATTAGTATCTCCTCCTCGTGAGCTTTCAGCAGGTGATTCGCCCCATCTAACTCTCCTTGGGTCAAGGACAGCTGTCGGGTTTGTTGTTCGTCTTAGGTGGTCAGCTCGTCGCACATCTTTTGGAGGTTGCTTTAAGCAGAGCGAGCTATTAAATCGTCGGATATTGCGGAGAGCAGAGGACTCAGCTGTACCACAAATTATTATAAGGGTTTGCAGAAATTATGTTGGTAAGGAGGGGAGTTTTGAAGTAATGAGCTACCTGGATGGTTATGCGTTCGCCAAGGAATGCCTTGATCTCCTTTGCGTTGTCACACTGGGCCAGTCCTTTTCCCAAGTTGGGAGATCTAGAAGAAGCCGCAGCGTGAGTTTTACAGAGGCGGCGGCATTTTGGAGCAGGCAAGGTGCTCGGGCTCTTGGAGGGGAAGGTATCAGGTGTCCGGGCTGATCTCTTCCCTTTGGAGGATTTTCTAACCAGTTGCGCCTCCTCCAGGTCATTCTTGATTTCCGGGTCAGCCTCTGCCCCGAATGCTTGATTCAATGCTTCATCCACGTCAATGATGGGAGGTGGAGGTGCTGAGGTAACGGCAGGCTATGGATCATTTTTTGCTGGGACCTCCTCGGAGCTCGATGAGACGCATTTGCTGATGAATGCATCTACAATAATAAAGCGGTAAGTTAGTATTAATTTGCGACTGTTGATGGTGTGAGGATATATGACATAGGAGACCTACCGAACTTCGATCTGGTCATGGCAAGATCTGGGTCGATGGGACAAGAGTCGATGCCCACGAATTTGAAAAGTTTAGACCATTTCATGAGTCGCACCACGACCAATGGGCGCTCACTCCATTCTGCGAACTGGTCAGAGTATTTTTTGTACAAGATAGGAAAATGTTTAGGACTGGGAGGATTGGTTTGTTTTGGGGTATGGTATTGTAGCTCGGTTACAAAGGGCCAGCTCTCAGTATTATGAATGAAGAAGAAATTTCTCCGCCATTCAGGAACTTTATTTAAAGGATTTACTAAGAACCGGGATTTGCCGATGCGAGCAGAAAGATAAAACGAGTGTTTTTGATATTTTATTTGAAAGCAAAAGTGGAAAAAACTTGGGTCAGGCTGAGTATTATAATATTTACATAATATGATATATCCCGCCATAAATTTCTTGGAATTCGGGATCAGTTGTAAGAGGGGGACTTTATATAGGCGGGATGTGTCGATGTAAAAGGGGTGCGGTGGTAATCTAAGTCCCGATCGAAGCAGCTCGTCGAAGAGGGTAATGTGATTTGGGGAAGTTTCATGGGGTCTAAGTGGAGGATGTCGGGTAGGACCATTTGGGTGGTCTCAGGAAAGTTGAGTGCTATTTTGAACTCTTCAAATTTCTCCAGATTGGGCAAGAGACAGTAGTTATCTTTAATCATTCGGGTTGCTTGGGGCAATGAGGGCAGGTCGTTAACCTCTGAAAGAGGTACCACAGTCACTGGATTTTCCAAAAACCGCTCGCAAGGTGATGGGTTATTAGGTTTCGCTAAGGGAATACCCTCCAGTATATTTACAATGGTTAAAGGGGTAGGAGAGGGGTCTTCTGGTATGTTCTCTAACATAGCTCGAGCATTGGTGTAAACCCTAGTTTGGGCTTCTAGATCCGACCAACTAACGTCGCCTTCTGGTTCGTCATGAAGGTCATAGGGAGGAGAGGAAGGTTGATTTCGCCTTCTTTTAAAAATATAAGTATTTTCAGTGGGGTTGGAATTGGGAGAAAGGTCGGGATTTTGGAAATCAGGGTTGGAAGAGGCTAATTTCATCATGGATTGGAAAATATAAAGGAAAAATAAACAGAAAAACACAGCAACACTTAGCAGATGCAACACATATATGGTATTAAATTGAAATTAATTGCTGAAAAGGGAAGACCTAGGGGACTTACTCATTTTATTGTCGTGGAGGTCGATGATGAGTGGCGTATTGCTGGTGATTGTCGGAAACCAGGGAAAGTGCGAGCTTTTCTACAGAGTAAAAATGGCGATCTTTCTGTGTTTTTGGTAAAAGTGATGGGTGAGTGAAGATGAAAGGGTTCTTGTTGGGTGTCGTGAAAAGCTGATGGGACGTATTGGAGCGGGAAGTTGGTAGGGTTTGGAGGAATATTTTGGGCCTTTTGTTTTGGGCTCACAGTGTTTATTATACTACGAGAAGATGTGGAAGAGACACGTGTCCGACACTCTGTCAGGTTGCATTTAATGAGTCATTAAGGGGATGTGATGGGTAAAGGAAAGCGTGTTTTGACTTTTGGGGATGCATATGATTATATTTTCTTGGGTTGTTGTGCCCGATTACGACTGCAGGTTGCGGATGGAGGGTTTATGGTTTCAGGTCGATGGATGTGTACGGTCAGTATGTAATGTGGGGACTTATAAGTGACCTCTTCTTTCAAGAGGAGCATTCTTCTTAGGGATGAGCGAGCTCAGCGAGCTGATCTTTTGGAGGTCGCGATTTTATTGGCTTTATGAGTTGATCTTATAGCTCGGTACGACGAGTTGGGTTATTCTAAAATATGGTATGGTAAGCTGGCAGGGTGATTTATTTATGGTTTACGTTTAAGTTTTTATTATGATTTCTGATGGTTGCGTTCTTTATGCCTTTTTACATATTCTATCTGATTTCGTACCTCAATAAGCTAGAACATGGGGGACTAGCTGATACGGCACTAAATATTCGTGCGTTATGTTGGTATTTGTGGTAAGCGACTTCATTTCTTGGAAGGAGCATTTCTTCTGAGAGATAGGCGAGTTGGTTTGTAGAGTAGCGACCTGGAATATAAGGATGAGTTATCATATAGGGTCGCGACCTCTTATGTTTTTAGTTGGGCGATGTCTGTTTGCTCGGTCATGGGCTTTAAAAATATTAGGCCGAATAGGCTCATATGGATGGTGTTGTGGGGTCCCGGCAGACTGTATGAAAATAATCATAGGCCTAGGCCTATTCTGGTAATTTAAGCGAGAGATCCATTATTTATGGGAACTTAGCATATAGGAGAAATTCTAATTTTAAGTCGGTCATGGTATTTATGAAATTATGGTGGGAGAAGGAAACCCTGTCTTGGGGAGCACTTCTCTTGTCTCTATAAAAGGGGTGCATACCTCTCTTTATTTTAAAAAGTTTTTTTTATCGTGGTTTGAGCTCTCGAAAATATCTCTCGCACTCGCTAACTTAAGTATCGGAGGACCTTCGCCGGGGCCGTCCACCGCCTTGTCTGAAGGTGTTGTTTTGCAGGATCGGTTAGGTCGCCAGGAGGCTTTTTAGAGATCTATCAGGTCGCTGTGACGTAATTGGAAGCTGTTTAGGTCGCTGATTTCATATTTGAGGTTATTACCCCCTATTCTTGGTAACCAATCATTTTGGTTTTATCAACACTCAATGCCAGCCAAAGGTAATCTAATTTTATAGTTAATAATTTAGTGGATTTCTCATATAATTTTGTGGTTTTATGTATGAACTTATCAAAGTGTAATGCATGGTAGGCAAACTGCAGGTGCTCTTTAGTATGTATGATCTTAATATCTATGCAGCTAACTTAATTAGATATACTTTTGAGGATAAATTATCTCTCAGTTTTACTATATACATTCCAGACCTATGCTGAAATTGGCATATATATGGAATTTAGAATTAGTTGTTTATTACACAAGCTAGCAACCATCAGTTTAATTGGAGTTTCTAGAATTTTTTTTTATAGATATGCATTAAACTAACATTATCTGTTGCATTTCTATAATGAGATATCAGGTCAGTTTTTGAATTTTCGTCGATTAGATATCAAATGACTTGATGATATACGATAGAAATATAGTTTTTGCTAAAAATATCATGTTCTTGGTGAGGTAGTTGGGTCAATTATCCGGCGAGACCTGGAAGGATTGATACAGCTAGCTAAGGGGTACTAGAAAGAGTTCAGTGATGTATTTATCTTTGTAGAGCATTTAGTTCTTGGTATTACAGATGATACCCGGCTCAAGAAGCAATTATTTAAGGATTTCAAAATTTCCTATTGCGCAATTTATGAAGTTTATGTTTTTTTATTCAAATGTTTTCACGGGACACCGGATATATAACTTTCTGAGTTGTAAAGATGTTATATCAATTACTCATATTCACAAGAGGTGGTCTAATCCTCTAGACCTGCATAAAACTCGGTAACGCTCTCAAAGGCTCACCCATCGACACTTTAATAAGATACTTATAATCAAGCTTTATGTTTTTTTTTAACATAATCTACATTTAGCTTAACTCGTATTCAAATATTTGGTGGTAATGTGAAGCCATATACCCGCCTTTTTTGCAATATCAAGCTACTTTTCATGTCTCATTATTCTTTTCGCTTGGTCTCTGTAACCTCTCTGAAGAGTGTAGTTTCTGATGTCATCTTCGTATTGTTCGGAATTTATTTTTAGACCATGATGAAATAGATCATTTGGAATATAGAGTATTTTCTGAATTTTTTGTTCTTGAAGTCGTCTATGGGCTCTTTAACAGAAATTGTTTTAGGCCAAAACTCATTTTTTTAAAATTAATATTGTCACATTTTCACAAAAAAACTATCACTTTTTTTTTACATATTATTACATTACAATCAAGCATTTACGTTATGTATAACAATATCACTTTTTTTCAATTAATATTGTCACTTATGAACAAAAAAAACTATCACCGTCTCAATAAAACATATTATTTTTATGCTAAAACGTGATACGTTTACATATTATGTAAAAGTGACACTTTCAAGTGCAAAAGTGATTATATTAATTGAAAAGGTGACAATATTATATTTTAAATGAAATGTTTGATCACAATATAAAATGTATAAAGTGACAGTTTAATTGAAAAAATGACGCTATTATATTTTATTGTAAATATTTGGATACAATATAATGTAGAAGAATTACACATATTAATTCATAAGTGACACTTTTTAGTGTATGATATTAATTATAAAAAGACATTGTTATATTTTAATGTATATGTTTTGTTTTAATATAATGTGTAAATTTGTGAGAAATATATAAAGTGATACGTTTGAGTGCAAAAGTGACAGAAATAAGGGAACAAGCAACACTATTTAAAAAAAAATAAAAAAAATAAAATTGACATTATATGTAAATTGGCACTTTTGAAACCAACAGTGACAAATATGGAGTCATATAAAAGTGACACAAATAAGGGGAAAATGACATCTTATTCTTTTTTAATTAAATATTTCATCATAATATGTAAAAGTGGCATTTTTAGTGCAAAAGTGCAGAGTTTAGTGCAAAAGGCGATAATATACTTAAATGAAAAGGTGACATTATTATATATTACGTTAAATATTTTATTTTAATATAATGTGCAATAGTAACAAGTTTTATTGAAAAAATGACATGTTTTAGTAAAACATTGACATTATTATATTTTAAGTTAAATGATTGGCATTATAATTTGAAAAAGTGATGTAATTTAGTGAAAATGTGACAATACTAAGTGGAAAAGTGATATATTTTAGTGCACAAGTAACGATGTTTCATCATAAAGAGTTCATAAAAAATGAATCTTATAATATGTAAATGTGACACTTTTTAGTGCAAAAGTGACGGTTCTTAGAGGAAAAGTGACAATTTTCCTACACAAAGAAAACAAACACTTGAACAACCCAAAATAATACACAAAGCCTAGCACACAACGATAACAAATTAGCATCAACATGTAACAAAATCGCAAAGTGACAACAAATCAAAGAAACATCAAGACTGTTACATATCTACAACAAAACAAACATTTCTGAATTATCAAAAAGAGAAAGAGAAAAAAAAAAAAAAAAGGCAGCTAGCAGCTTTATTCTCCATCTAACTATAAAACTAATATTTTTACATCAAAGGAAAGTGAAATTAAAAAGTCTCACAAAAATAACACTTGTCATCTAATTCCATTTTGTATACAAACATTTTGGTAGGGAAATGTGTCCCTTTTAACTTCATAACCCACTAAATCCAGATTTCTCAATAATTTCTTCCTATTCTGATGACATAGCGTCCACTACTTCGATCAAGTCTTGAGGTCTACATTTTGAAGTGAGTTTTTTTTTCAAAAAGAAAATTAAGATTTACAACAGTATGATAAGTTCAAAATCAATCACGAGGATCGAAGAATCTCTTTATTATAATTTAAACATTTTTTTGATATATAAATCTTGTAAAGCAGGGTAAATACCACATTTTATCGAATCATCTATATAGTTCATGATATCTTCTTGCTGCAGAATGAGACCACAATAGCAAATATCGACATTATTTTCATTTAAGAATGTCTCTTTGTCTTGAAATATCTTTGATGAATTAAGGATTACAAGTACATGATAATATACTTCACAAAAGTGGTACCTTAACACAAATACCAAATGACAAACACGAAAAAGATCTAGCATTTATCAATCAAAGAAATATTAAAACTGATATGAAGCATTGACCAAAAAAAAAAAAAACTCACAGAAACATTCACGAATTCATCAAAATTAGTTGCAATTGCTTCCCATTCATAAGACAAAGAGGAATTAGCGCAACATTTCTCCCTTTTCTCTTTTCACCTCACATAATCTTTATGTACAGTCGATGGCCAATGCTGGGATCATCTTCATACCTATCTGATATTGTAATAGAACAATTTAGAAGAGTTAAATAAATAAATGCACGATCGTTATATAATAGGCTTAATTGCATATGAAATCTCCAACTTTACTCAAATTGAAAAATAAACTAAACTTTTTGAAGTTTGAAAAAAAGCATCACTTTCGTTGTCCTTTGAAAAACGAGTCACAAGTTATTTTCTGGTGATGGAATTACAATATGTCCAGTGGCCATTGGTGATCTAGATCACACTGATCAATTTCTTGTCTTTTCTTTTTAACTACGACACATGAAATGGATTGAAAAGTCGACATCACATAGGAAAATGGCCAAATTTATAAACAACTAGAAAAAGCATGTCAATTAAGGTATATAATCAAAGAAAGAAAAAGGTCAACCTACCTGAACTATTGATCAATACTTCATTAAAGCTCACATAACATGAAATAACATATTGAAAAGATAAACATAAATTATTATAAGAATTCTCAGATGTTAATTTTAGCATCATGTCATTTTATATGCCATGCTGATAAAAACTTAATTTATACATGATAAATCTAAAAAGATTGGTTACCAAGAATAGGGGGTACTAACCTCAAATCTGAGATCAGTGACCTGAAATAGATTCCAAAAATTTCTCAGCTACCTGCTAAGCCTTCAAGGATCCTCCTAGCGACTTCACCAGTCCTGCAAAAGAGCACCTTCAGACGGGTCGGATGTCAGACCCGTGAAGGTCATTCGATGCTTAAGTCAAAAGTAAGTGGTAGTATTGAAAGCCCAAATATGATAAAAGCAAGTTAAAAATAACGAGGGGTATGTACCCCTTTTATAGAGATAAGAGAAGTCCACCCCAGTCCAGGGGTTCCTTCTCCCATCACAATTCCATAAATACCATGACACCACAACCGACTTAGAATTAGGATTCCTCGTATATACTAAGTTCCCATAAATAATAGGTCTCTTACCATAATAGGTCTAGGCCTGTTATTCCTTCTATATAGTCCGCCAGGACACCATAAACCATCTATATTAAGCCCATGGGCTCGATATTCATAAAGCCCATAACCGAACTCAAGCACCCAACACAAAACATGAGAGGTCGCGACCCTATATGAGAATTCATCCTCATACTCCAGGTCGCTACTCTGCAAACCAGCTCGCCCACCTCTCCAAAGAAACCATCCAGCTCGCTCACCTCTCAGAAGAAATGCTCCTTCCAAGAAATGAGGTCGCTTACCCCAAATACCCATATATATCAAATAATATCACGTATGGACATTTAGGTCCGTATCAGCTAGTCCCC
The DNA here is from genome assembly GCA_014905375.1 of Phtheirospermum japonicum. Taxonomy (NCBI): domain Eukaryota; kingdom Viridiplantae; phylum Streptophyta; class Magnoliopsida; order Lamiales; family Orobanchaceae; genus Phtheirospermum; species Phtheirospermum japonicum. The sequence goes on from BMAC01000750.1 coordinate 104,990, forward strand.
CATGTTCTAGCTGATTGAGATACAAAATCAGGTAGGACATGTAAAACAAAAAATTAAAAGAACATAACCAGCCCATAACACAATAAAATAAAAAACATATGTAAATCACCCTGCCACCTTACCAAACCATATTTCAGAATCACCCAACCCGATATACCGAGCTTTAATACTAATCACTTCATAGAAATTCATCAGATAAGCCCGCAGCCTCCAAAAAGATAAGCTTGCTGAGCTCGCTCATCCTCCAAGATGAATACTCCCTTCAGAAGAAAAGATCTATAAGTCCCCAAGTTGAGTCCTCAGACTCAACATCTGATGACCTAAAACCATAAAGCCCTTCCCACGACCTATAGTTATACTCGAACTCAATCAATTTTAAAAACGTAATCATAAAAAGCCCAAAAAGTCAAAACACGCCTTCCTTTACCTAAGTTTCATTAAATGCAGCCTGACACCGTGTCGGGCACGTGTCACTCCCCCATTTTCTCGTAGCATAATAAATACAGTGGGCCCAAAATAAATGGCCTAAAACATTCCTTGGAAACCCTACCAACTTTTCCGCTCCTACCTATCCCATCAGCTTTTTACGCCGCCCAACAAAAATCCATTCCTCTCCCCTCACTCGTCACTTTACACAAATTCAAACAAAGAGAACGCCATTTTTACTCTGCAACAAAGCTCGCCAACCAACAGGTTTTCCAAAAATTATCAAGAGAGCACCGCTCCTCACCGACCTCCACAACTCCAAAAATGTGAAAGTCCCCAGATCCCCCCTCTTTTCAATAATTTAATTTTACTGCCATGTATGTATTGCATCTGCTGAGTTGCTGTTATCTTGTGC